>CM062807.1:112851784-113156784 GCA_031772625.1 Pinus tabuliformis
GGGCAAGGAAACAATTATACATACAGATCATCAACCACTTCAATATTTGCACTCACAAACTAAATTGCAGCAATCAAGGCACTATAGGTGGATGGGTTTTCTACAACAGTTTCATCTAGTCATCAGATATAAGAAAGGCATACACAATAAATTTGTAGATATGTTTTCCAGACCAATCATAAATGAATCTACTATACTTAAGCATAACTCAGGATTGCATGAAAGCTACATTGAACAATATGCTCAAGATATAGATTTTAAAGATGCATATTTAACTTTAAGTCATGGAAAACAAGTAGAAGAATTGGATTATCATGTTAAGGACTAACTCTTGTATCATTTGGGAAAGTTATGCATTCCCCAAACTGAAAGAGTTAACATAATCCGAGAAGCACACACTTCTCTAATATCGGATCATTTTGGTGTGAGTAAACCAATTGCACAGCTGCAAAGGTTCTGTTATTGGCCAAGAATGCATGAAACAATTTCTAGATATATTAAAGGGTGTACCATGTGTGCTAAAAGCAAGCCAACAATAGAAAACTAGGCTTGTACACTCCACTTCTAGTTCCTTCTCATCCTTGGGAAAGTGTTTCCATGGACATTGTTGGGGGATTGCCAAAATCTAGAAAAGGTCATGATTATTTATATGTTATTGTGGACAGGTTCAGCAAAATGTGTATTTTAATACCTTGTAACAAGTAGATTACAACTGAATAAACAACAAAGTTGTTCTTTCAGCATGTATGGGTTCATTTTGGGTTACCCACTTCTATTGTCTTTGAACGAGATTCCAGATTTGTTGGGAAGTTTTGGTCAAGTCTATGTGAGTTAAGGGACATCAAATTGAAGAAGAGCACAACATTTCATCCACAAATAGATGGTCAGACATAGGTGGTCAACAGGACAGTGATCCAGTTGCTCAGAGGCTATTGCAGCAAGCACCCCAAGCTTTGGGATGAATATTTGTGTTATGTGCAACATGCTTACAGCTGTGCCAAGCACTCTTCTACACAAAGATCTCCGTTTGAGACTTGTTTTGGTTTTACACCAAGGTCTCCCTTGGATTTTGTCTTTAGTAAAGACATAGTAATTGATGGAAAAAATGATGTGGACAAAGCAACCAAGTTCATCGAACAGATCCAAAAAATTCACCAGGCAGTGCAGGAACAGCTAGAAAGAAGCCAGGCCAAGTACAAGGAAAGGCATGACAATCATCGAGTTGAGCATAGCTTCCAAGTTGGTGTTCAAGTCTGGCTGTACATCAGCAAAGATAGAATGCAAGGTGAAGGTAAGAAACTGAATCCAATAAGGTATGGGCCTTTCAAGATACTTGAGAAAATTGGTGAGAATGATTTTCACCTTGATTCACCAACTTACATGCACATCTATTTAGTAGTTAATGCAGAGAACTTGAGACTGTTTGAAGCTTCATTTATTGAATATCCTGAAGAGCAAAGTCAGTTGCCTTCTATTGATGATCTATTTCCTAAATATCTTAATGAATTGTAGGAAGATATAGTTCTAGATAGGAAGGTGAGAACCACGTGCAGATGGGATGTTGAGTACCTCAGAATCAGACTCAAGGTTCAAAACCAAGGAGTGCAAGATGGATAGAGATTGGACAGGTGAGGAAGTTGTATCCTCACTTGATTGATGCTTAAAAACCAAATTTTGGTGGTCCAAAAGCCTTTTTTAGTGGGAAGGCATGATCCAAATGGATCCGGAAAAAAAACCTCTAAGTCTCCAAACATTCAAAACTATTGCATGAGGAGAACTTTTGGAAAAGTCGGATAACACTATTGGGAGGCAAAAACATAGAGAAAACATTGAAAAAAAGAGTATCTATAGTTTAAAACTATTTTACATGAGAGTCGTTGGATCTGGCCGATCAACGGTTTAGATCCAATTGGCATATCGCAATCGGCAAACGCAGGCAAAGCTTATCGAAGGCTATATGGGAAGCGCGACAGCGATCAATGCGACAAAATGAGAGCCGTTGATCTATGAACGTAGATCAACGATCCATATTTAATTGCGCTATTGCATCGTTGATATATATATATATATATATATATATAATATATATATATATATATATATATAGATATAGATATATCTGTGTGTGTGTGTGTGTGTGTGTGTGGACTTAATTGCGGCCTAGAGGATCGGTGACATGCGATTGTGATATCGCAATATCACATCGGAGCAAAGCAAGGGATCAAGGCCGATAACAAATGCGACTATGATGACACTGGACCCAAAAGGGTTTGTTAATGCAAATATATATTATTTCAAGTCTGATATGATCAATATTTTCATGTTTTAATGTATTTTTAAATACAAAGGGGAATCACGATACAAGCAGGATTTCGGGCGGGCCGAAGGCGGTAGGTGGTTTTGGCCGGGCTCCGCCTGAGCCCATACACTGGCTGCCATGTGTCCAGGCCCTGGAGAGAGAAAACTACCCTTTTCAGGCGGCTAGCCCCTGTACGAATGAGCTGCCTGAAATGAACCTCAGTTGTTGGATCTAGATCTTCTAGATCAACGGTGGGGATGCAATAAGTGACATAAAAGCAGACCCAATAAGAGTTATAAGGCAGAATCTATAGTATTTCAAATCCGATAAATGGCAGTTTGGCGAATTTCTTGTGTTTTTAGTGTATTTCTCTGTGAAAATAGAGAACGTTGTTTCTAGAGATTTCAAAGGCCCGATGACCCACTCCATTATAGAACAGGTGGCCAACATCCATAAAGGTGTTCAGCAATGATTGCTAACGCTCAGAGGGGGATATGAGCAGACAAAGGTTGGCAAGCCAGAGAGCTCGAGAAGGAGAAACAAATAGACAATGCCAATTGGCTTTGAAGTCACAAACTGACAGAGACAAAGGAAAGCAGTGCTGAGACAGAGAGCAAACAGAGATAGAGAGTTAGTGAGGAGATTCTGTGTACTCAAAAAGACTTGGGGGGTCCAAGTAAAGCCTTGTTGTTTTGTATCTATTGTGTGAGACTCAAATTGAGCTCAATTTTGTAAAAAATCTGCTTCTAAAGACATAATAGAGAGGTCACCACCGAAGACTGGACTAGGAGACGTAGCCTAGGAGTGTTGGGTGAACTCCTTATTAAACTTGTTGTGTTTATGTGTGTTTGTCTATTATGTTCTTTAACTGCTTCATTGTCTATGTATTTCACAATCTTATCGATCCATTGCACAAAGTAACATAGGCAAATCCATGAACATGAGTCTGTAATACCTTAATAATTATCTAAGATCTCATTGTCATATCAGCGATAAAGGTATAGTCTATCTGCTTTCTGTTCAAATATTTCTTTATCTATTACTAATGATGATCTAAGAAGTGTGAGGGAAGCAGTATATTCATAAGATGGAAAACTTTGGAAAGAGGTCATGGTTGATGAAATGAAATCTTTATACAAAAATTAGTCTTGTGATCTAGTAGAGTTTCTCGCTGAAAGGAAACCCATTGGCAACAAATGGGTGTTTAAGAAGAAGATGAATGCAGAAGGAAAGGTGGAGAAATACAAATCTTGGTTGGTAGCAAAAGGTTATTCCCAAGTGTCGGGAATTGATTTTGGTGATATTTTTTCTCCTGTAGAGAAGGTAGCTTCTATTAGATTACTTTTATCTATTGCTACTACTTTTGATTTTGAGGTAGAATAGATGGATGTGAAGACAACATTTCTTCATAGGGATCTGGAAGAGGAGATCTACATGAAGAAACCTAAAAGGTTTGCGGTGAAGGGTAAGAAATAACTAGTATGCAAGTTAAAAATGTCTCTGAATGTGGTATCAGAAATTTGATACATTTATACCGGGACATGGCTTCACCAGAAGAAGAGCATATCATTGTGTGTATTTTAAATTAATTGGTGACTGTGTTATCTATCTAGTCTTGTATGTGGATGATATGTTGTTGGTTGGAAATGACAAAGAAATTATCTAGGATTTGAAGACCCAATTGTCCTCCAAATTCAACATGATAGATCTTGGTGCTGCAAACTATATTTTGGGCATGGAAATTAAAAAAGATTAGGCAAAGAGGAAGCTCTAGTTAAACTAGAGGAAGTACGTCGAGAGAATACCGTAGAGGTTTAATATGGAGCATAGTAAAATAGTGAAGGTTCCTATTATTGTAGGTGTAAAGTTATCTAATGAATAGTGTCCCAAGACACAAGAAGAGGAAGAGGACATGTCCCATGTTCCATATGCAAGTGTATTTGGTAGCTTGATGTATGCAATGGTCTATACCAAACCCGACATTGCACATGTAGTGGGAGTATTAAGCAGGTTTAAGTCAAAACTAGGGAAGGAGCATTGGACAACAGTGAAGCAGGTTTTCGGGTGTTTGCATGGCACTAGTGGATATGGTTTGTGCTACCAAGGAAGACTAGGATTGGACAACGTTTTGGACATAAATGGCTTTGTTGATGCAGACTGGGCTGGAGATCTGGATCAGAGAAGATCTACAAGTGGGTATGTGTTTAACCTATTTGGAGGTGCAATTAGTTGGATGAGTAAGAGATAGTCTATAGTGGTGTTTTCAAATACAGAGGCAGAATACATGGTAGCCACTCATGTGAGCAAGGAAGAAATTTGGTTGCAAATATTGTGTTCAAGTATGGGGTTAGTACAACAAGATATAAGGATAGACTGTGACAGCCAAAGTGCAATTTTCTTGGAAAAGAACCTTGCTTATCATTTAAAGAAAAAGCACATTGATGTTTAATATCACTTTATGAGGGATATGGTTGAGGAAAAAAAGGTTTTGTTGGTAAATTTGGACACTTTGAAGAATATTGCAGATGCATTGAAAAAATTTGTCAGCACTGGGAAGTTCTCTTAGTGTAGAGAAACAATGGGTGTTACAGGGTTGGATCAATGACTAAGCTCTCTTGTGGCCCCCTGTGGAAATAAAATAAAAAGTGGGAGAATGTTGGGTTGTGTTATATTCTTTGCACAACTATCCCATGTGTAGGGGAGGTCACGGGGGGAATGGATAGCCCCCCTATCAAGGTGTATACAGGGCGTGGTAGGCCCCCTACACGGGGTCTGGGGCAATGCCTCTGGAATTTTTTTTTGACCGTATATTAGGTGGGCGGACCTACGAATGGTTTTATGCATGGATTTCTCACATGGTTTGGGCATGACAGTTTACTATCCATGGTATTTTGTAGATCTAGTCAAGGGAACTATGGTTATGTTCTAATCACGGGTTAATGGATTAGGGTTTATTAATGCTTTGTCATGAAAATATATGTATTGTAACATTGAAAGGAACATAATGAAAAATCAATCTGGTAGTCCAGGTTTTGGGATCTAGGGGAAAATATTTATGTATATATGATTTAAGTTTTATACTCTTGCCATTATTTATTTTTTGTTTTTTAGAATTCGTATGCAAGTAATTTTTGTACGGGGTTAAAACCTACAAGTGGTTCTATTAACCATTGCAGCCATATTTTATATAAAGTTTTAGTGGATTCGCATTGGGGAATGGGGTCGAGGCTAAGCCCTTGGTCCCCAATCAACTCGCACCCATGAGACCTCAGGTAAAGGGCATCAAGGGCTTGGGGCTTATCCTTGGCCCAAGGTTTCCGAACATGACATATAACAACAACG
Organism: Pinus tabuliformis; assembly: GCA_031772625.1. Lineage (NCBI taxonomy): Eukaryota > Viridiplantae > Streptophyta > Pinopsida > Pinales > Pinaceae > Pinus > Pinus tabuliformis. The sequence goes on from CM062807.1 coordinate 112,857,426, forward strand.
GAGGTCAGGTTGAATGCTAACAGTAAAAGGGGCTCTATAAAGGCGAAGGTCGAGGTCACATGGGTTACACAGGACCAACAGTAGAGTGCATGAGCACTAACAAGAAGGGGGCTAAATCTCAGCCCTAGACAAGGTTCTATGTAGCGATAGAACCATGGGCACAGGAATAGACATGCCAACAAACATGTACGGAGTTCAGGGAGGGCAAGCCCAAGGTTTTTTGCGGCATGGAACCATGGCAAGAGAATTCATGGACTATGCCAACGGGGGCAGACGGTTAGCCCTAGGCACCAAACGGATGGCGTCATGTGGCCCTGATTTCCTTCCATAAGGGTCATTGGGCATTTAAATTGATCTACAAATTGCACCTAAAACGAGGTGAATCCCACTAGTGCTGGGTGAAAATGTCGCTTCATGGTTTTGGTAAAGGGAGAATTCATAGAACAATTCGTTGGGAAGTCTAGTTTGTAGAGTAGTTAGCATCAAAACTTCTTTAGAGCATAACTTTCTAATCTTTTTGCCAAATTGAGCCCAATAAGAGCCCAACTTGGGGTTTTTGACTTCTCTGGAGCCACTAAATACATTTCTTTTACATTTTGAGCATTATAAATCCATTAAATCACATATTTTATCACTTAATGAAAGAGGTCCAACATTGGAAGTTGGACCAGGAGATGTAGCCTAGGAGGGGTGAACTCGTTTATCATTTTGTTGTCTTGTGTTGCTTTGTATGGTATATTTGTCTCTTTTTTTTATGTTGCAAAATAATTTTTATAACCATTATTTTATGCTATTTTTCAAAGTGAACCATTGCCTAAAAGTCATAAAAATTTGCTTGCAAATATTCCATAAACCTTCAACTTTTTAATATAGATCAGTTTGGTATCAAAGCTCAAGGTTATTTTGAAGGTTTGATTTTGTTTGCAAGTGTTTTCTGATGCTTTCAAGGTTGAAGATTGAAAGAGGAGAAGGAGTGCTTATATAGCCAAAAAATCAAGTTGTTTCAAGGAAGCCACACATACCTCAAGCTTCTCCAGTCATGGTACATGAACAAGGTCATGACAAGATGTCTGAAGATGAGATAACTTTCAGAAAATATTTCTTTGGAATGTCTGAAATGGTGAAATTTCTTTATGAGGAGAGGAAATCAAGGTTGCAAGGAGAGATCTCAAAACATCCAAAAAGAAATGGAGGAAATGAAGACAAACCTCCAAAAGGGAGTGGAGTGGATGATGACGAGATACTATCTTCACCTCCATCCTCTTCCTAACCTTCGTCTACCCCAACCCTTTCACCAACACCTCCACATTCTCCAAAGGGACATGGTAAAACTCCTTTGTTAAAGTTTGACATAAAGTTTGAATTTCCTATGTATAATGGAGAGGTAAACACTGAGAAATCAGATAATTTGGTTCTTCAGATTGAAGTGTATTGCAAAATAAAATGAATCAAGGATGATGCAACCAAAATTCAACTTACCTTTCTTAGGTTGGAAAATGTAGCACTGATTTGGTGGGAAGTGTTATAGCACCATTTACCACCCTTAATAGATTTTGATGCTCTATGATATGGCTTAGGGCAACCCTTCCCTACAAGACTTGGTCCATTTTCTAAAAAACAATGTTTTAATCCCATACGCGATTATGCCTTATCTAAAGCGCATGTGCATGCAGGTCATCTTATGCCCAACCCACGTATATGTGTTGAAACATTAAAAAATATATAATCTCCCTTAATTCGGGCAGGGTTTATGGGTTTGACCAGATACCCACCTACTATAGCCTGTGGCCCAACTGTTTCCAAGTTGAAAAACCTAATTTGGAGAAGTATAAATACATGTCCATGGGAAGGCCTAAGGGAGGAGAAAGGATTAGATATTGATATTATAGTTGATTACATCCCTGATCAAGTCTGAAGATATCTTTGTGCCTTCTACACTCCCAGTCATAGGAAACCCTTGTTTCCTTCTTGAGATGTTCACCATCCATCCTTGTGTATACTTATGGAGGAGGATTGTTGAGGCCTGGGTAGGACAGATCCGGAGGATGGCTTCGCTTGGAGCTGACGGACGACTAAGGTTGTATTTCTTCCGTATTTTCTTTAGCTTACATTAATAAATATTTGTTGTCTTGTTCCTGATGATTATGGTCTTTATGAGTTAATTTATGTCATGATTTGCCTATAAAATCCCATGTTAATGCTTATTTTCTTACATGCTTATATGATCTAACCTTGATATCATGAACATGCTTTCAATTATTTTTTGTGTATATGCTTTTCCTTGAATGAATTGCAGGTCTTAAAGTGCAAGGAAGAGGCAGAGGGTTTGAACCCTATGGAAACAAACTCAAACATAGGACCTACGGGTAAGACCTTTTGTACCAAGTTCAATTGTTTAAGTATTAGGGCTACTTTATTGTGTGTCTCTTTATGCTATATGCTCTCCGCACTATTGGGGTTCCCAACCCAAGACCCTAGCGGCGATTCTACCTGAAGCAGGAAGCCAAAACTCAAGAGGACGTGAAGAAAAGTGGTAAGGTTTTATCCTATTGGAATGATTTTGTTGTTGCAATAAGAAGACAATATTATCCATTAGCATACATGCAAAAATATTTAATGGATTGGTAAAACTTTAGGCAATCTAAGGGTCAAAGTGTGCAAAACTGTACTTAATAATTTAGGAAAAGAGCTTTGATTTTTGGTATATATTTATCCTCTAAAGGCACTCTACTAAAATACATTGGAGATTTACATAGTTATTTGAGGTATACAATTCTCATGTTTAACCCTATAACTCTAGATGAATTATGTGTACGGGAAACTCATTTAGAAGCAAGAGGGAAGAATGTTCCCCAAGAAGGCAGCAAAAATCCATTCAAGAATGGAGACAAAGGAAAGGGGAAATTCGAAGGAAAAGGGAAGAGAATCACTTTAAGCAAGAAGGAGGGAGAAAAAATCACATGTAAGCATTGTTGAAAAGAAGTCCATGATGAAGACCACTTTTGGAAACTTCATCCTTAGATGACCCAAAACATTTAAAAACAAAAGGAAACAAAATACTGTTGAAACTACACAATATGATTTAGGATCCGATTCCAGGGATGAAACAAATATCACAACCATGGGATTAAAAGGTAAGGACTCTGTTGTAGGTACTATATTCTAGCAAGCCCATTGAAACTCAAAATGAGAAAGAAAGAATTGAGCTTTTCCATATTAGAGTCATAACAAAACATAACAAATTAGATAGTATGTTTGATAGTGGATCCGAAGATAGTCTTATTTCAGAGGCCATTTTCAAGAAACTAAATTTGGAAACCATTCGTCATCCTAAACCTTATCCTTTGGGTTGGGTGTGTAAAAATGACCAATTTCAAGTGCGAAGAAAATGCATACTTAAATTCACCATGATTGCAAATTTTGTTGATGAGGTAGAACTTGATGTAGTACCACTTGATATATGTGGGACTATTTTGGGAATCCCATATCTATATGATAGGAAATCCATATTTCATCGCCATGAGAACAAGCATCATTTTTTTAAACATGGGATTGAGTATGTTGTTAGAGCACATAGCAAGAAGTTGAATTTGTCTCTTGTGAATGTTGGAAAAATGAAGAGACTTGTTAATGCTTGTAAGAATATTGTACTCTTGATGATCAAACCCAAAGATAATGTTGAAATGAATCCTTCCAAGGATGTGATACAAAAATAAAATCTGATTTAGTTGAGGTTGTTAACACATATGACAAGATGTTTCAAGAACATGAAGGATTGCCTCCTAAAAGAGGAATCCAACATGAGATCCAATTGCAGAAGGATTGTCCTCTTCCAAACATTGGCGTGTACAGGATGTCAGTCATGGCGAACGTATAAATAAATAAAAGGATTCAAGAATTGCTTAATAAAGGGGTCATCAGACCAAGCACACCGCCATGTGGGTTTCCTATTGTTTTAGTACCAAAGAAATATGGTACATGGAACATGTGTGTGGATTTTAGAGCCTTGAACAAGATCATGGTAAGAAATTGTTACCCTCTTCCTCAAATTGATGATTTGATTGATCAATTGAAAGATGTTATTTATTTCACTAAGTTAAACTTGAGAAGTGGCTATCATTAGATTATGATTGGTGAAGGATATCTTTGGAAGACAACCTTCAAAACAAGGCAAGGTTTGTTTGAATGGTTGGTTATGCCATTTGGGCTTTGTAATTATCCTAAAACATTCATGAGAGTTATGAATGATGTCTTAAGGCCTTTTCTTGATGACTTTGTGATAGCCTACTTAGATGACATATTGATTTTCAGCAAGATTCGTCAAGAGCATGTCAAGCATGTTAGACAAGTTTTAGATGTCTTAAAGAAAGATAAGTTGTTTTTAAAGATGTCTAAATGTGGATTTGGAAAACCCTCTTTAGAATATTTGGGTCATATTGTTGGAGGGGGTGAATTGAAGATTAATCCCTCAATGGTTGAATTCATTTTGAATTGGCCAAAACACAATAATGTAACAGAGGTTAGAAGCTTTTTGGGAGCATCCCAATATTGGAGAAAGTTCATTTCTAACTTCTCATCAATTTCAGTTCCATTACATGCTTTGACAAGTGTGAAACAAGTTTTACAGTAGGGAAGCAAGCAACAGAAAGCATTTGATGCATTGAAAGAGAGAATCATTACAACACCAGTTCTTGCACTTTTTGATTTAAGGAAACCATTTGAGATACAAACTGATGCAAGTCACTATTATATGGGAGCAGTGTTGATGCAACATGGTAATCTTATTTATTACCATTATGAAACTTTTAATGGTGAAATAGTTAACTATCAAACATATGACAAATAATTATATGCTTTAGTCTAAAGTGTGAAAAAATGGAAACACTATTTGATGGGAAAGTAAACTATCATTCACACTAATCATCAACCATTGCAATACTTGCAATGACAAACCGAGCTATAACAAGCGAGGCATTTCAGATGGATGGGTTTCTTGTAGGAATTCACTTGGTGGTAAGGTATAAGAAAGGTATCTATAACAATTTTTTTGCTATGCTATCTAGACCATTTTTTAGTGCATCTGTTATTCTTAAGCATAATTCTATCATGCATGAGAGCTATGTTGAACATTATGCTTTAGATGAAGATTTTAAGGATGTATATGCAACTTTGTGTCAAGACAACCAAGTAGAGGAATTAGAATACCATGTTGATGATAAATTTTTGTATCATCTAGGCAAGCTACACATTCAACAACATGAAAGAATCAACATCATAAGGGAAGCACATGCTTCTCTTATTCCTGGCCATTTTTGTGTAGGCAAGATGGTGGCACAATTACAGAAGTATTGTTTTTGGCCTCGTATGAATGAAAGTGTGTCACCATATCTAAGAGGATGTTCTTTGTGTGCTACTAGTAAGACTAACAATAAAAGGTTAGGATTGTATACTCCACTTCCAGTTTCTTCCCATCCTTGGGAAAGTGTTTCTATGGACTTTGTAGGAGGGCTAACAATGTCTATGAAAAATCATGATTATCTTTATGTTGTGGTGGATCATTTTAACAAAATGTGCATTTTGATGCCTTGTAAGAGGAAGGTTACAACTTAATAGACTACACAAATGTTATTTTAAAATGTATAGGTGCATTTTGGATTTCCCACATCTATTATTTCTGATTGAGATTCTCAAATTTTTGGGAAATTTTGGTTAAGCTTATGGGGATGCATGGACACCAAGTTGAAGAAGAGAAAAAAATTCAATCCACAAACTGATGGTCAGAAAAATGTGGTGAATACATATTCTTCATGGTTATTGTGGAATACATCCTAAACTTTTTGGATGAGCACTTACACTACATTCAACATTCTTACAACTGGGTCAAGCATTCATCAACTCAAGCATCTCCATTTGAGGCATGCTTGGCATACTTACCAAAATATCCTTTAGATTTTATCTTTGGGAAAGATTTTGTTATTGATGGACATAGTGACATAGATAAGGCCAAGTGATTCATTGAACAAGTTCAATTGGCGCATCAAATGGTTCAAGAACAGTTGGAAAATATTCAAGCCAAGTACAAGACAAAACATGATAAGGATTATGTTGATCACAGTTTTCAAGTTGGAGATGAAGTTTTTCTTTATATTAGAAGGGAGAGGCTTCAAGGAGAAGGTAAAAAAATAAAACCAATCAGATATGGACCTTTTAATATTTTAGAAAATATTGGTAATAATGCTTTCTGGTTGGATTTTCCACCATATATGCAACTTTATGCAGTTGTTAATGTTGAGAACTTGATATTATATGAACCTCCTTTGATTGAAGGTCAAGAAGAAAATTTTCAGATTCTTTCAATAGAAGATTTCTCTCCTAAATTTATTGAATAATTGCAGCAAGATACTATCCTTGATAGAAAAACAAGAAATTCAACAAGAGGGAACATGGAGTACCTTCGTGTGGGAATCAAAGGTACAAATACATGCAAAGCCAAATGGATTGAGATTGGAAGGGTGAGGGAAATGTACCCTCATTTGTTTGTTGAATAAAAATAGTCTTTTGGAGGTCCAAAAGATTTCAGTGGGGAGGAGTTATCCAAGGAATCAGTAAAGTGCTAAAAAATTAAAGTGTTTAAAAGTACTAAAAACTAGTGACAAAACGTACATCTCACTGACTTGAATCCAAAGCAACTTGAATCACTCAAAACTGATATTGTATGCTCCTGATATCGTGTTCTGATTGTTTTCCCAAATAGGTAAAATTTTGCAGGTTGAAGTATAGGACTGCAGACTGGTCATTCCATAGGTTGACTAGGTAGGTTAACTAGAAAAACGGACTGTCTTTCTTAGCCCAATGACAAGTTATCAAGTGGCCTTACAATATTGGCTTGAATTGGCAGGTTCATGATTAGTTGATGGAATGTTTTTGTGGACCAATGAATGGGAGCCACGTGGCCCAATCACAAGCTGCCATGTGGCACCCTGGGGTTGAGAAAAATTTGGTTATGGCCTGAACAAGTCTCCATGGGGTTCAACCTTGTGACCTCCGATCAGACAGTGCAGCACTCTACTATAGCACTATGTGTGTTTCTTATTAACCATAGAAACCATATTCTATATAATTTTTCGGTGGATTTCCATTTGAGCCCCGACCATAGGTGGAGGTGTTACAGGGAAAAGTGTCTATGCAGAACTGTTAATCCCACTAAGGTGTGGTAGCTACCTTAGAAACAAACAAAGTAAAGCTACTTTCGTTTTCCTTTATGAAATATGGATGAGAGAAGAATAAAGGAGACCAACCTCTGTCTTGCGCTTGGCTCCTAGTTCAATTCCTCTCTCTTCTGATAGTCTTTTGCTACTTGCTTCCTTGTACACCTAGCTTCACAGAGTACCTATAGAATCAAAGCAACATAACACTATACAAGAACATGGATCTATTATCATAAAAAATCTAGGATCAGATGTAAATTGACCATACAAATGCATAAAACATAAACGACACAAGAGTATGGACGAAAACTTGAATAGCTTTTATTGATAATCAAGAAAGAGCCAAGAGAGTTACAACCAGTTGTTCTGACCCAGCATCATCCTCTCAGCAAGTAAGCCCTTCTTCACCTCATGCAAAGCTTAGATCACCCAACACTATGATGTTGCCTCAAGAAACCAACAGCAATTCCTTACAAGATGCAAAATTCCAGCCTCTGGATCTCTTGGATGAGGGATCCATATATAGATATATGTAAGGGAGATGAGTCAGCTTGTGATTTGATTAGTGTCTTCCCTCTGATAGTTCTTGCTTCCACTTGGAGATTGATGATCTCTTACTCATCCTTGGTCGAATTTAGAGAGGCAAGTGTCACAGGAGAAGCTTCTGGAAGATTCCAAGCCTCTCCACCTCGCGGATTGACACTGCCATTTGTCACTTCTCACCCATCGCACCCCATAGAAGGGATTTTTGAAATGCAACGCACCAACAGAGTGTACTTAGGTGAGATGCAACGCACTTTGCCTATGGAGCAAGTGAAATGATCCTGTTTTGACTAGTTCTGAGCAGTTTTTCATGGAGAACTTCTGGGAGAAGCTGTAATCAGTTGACCTTGTTCCTTTAGGGGTTAGAACAACACTTTTAGGGACTTAGGAGCCCTTGGTTTATGGACATTTTATGCTTGGGGTTGCAGTGCCCAAAAATGTCTATAACAGTTGCCCCCTAAAGCATGAGGTCGTTAATCTTTTTGATGTCGGGTGAAATGCTTTATCATGAGGATCCGAAGTTCTTTCAAGCTGGGAGGAGACCTGTAATAAGATACAATACAATACATTATCTTCATAATTTTTTCATGATCTAGCTGAGGCGGGCATTCCCATGCTCAGCTTTATAAATTCATTCTCATGTACATAGGACAGACAATCGTCTGAGTGTAGACTGATGATCTTGGTAGTGTCATCATCCCTTTGATTGGATGATTATCTGTGCAGCAATGATGTACATTTGATGTCTTTATTTCCCTGAATATATATCACAGCCCGGATGGATGAAACTAGATCCAGGGTCTTCAATCTCGTTCGATCTTCACTCGAACTACAAGTCGATCCATGTGAGAGATGTTCTGGAGTCGAACATGGAAAGACATCGCCTGATTACCAGCCAATGATGTAAGCTGTTAACAGGCGCGATAGGAGTCACCAATAATGATAATGACCCTCAAGGTACTGCAGTACAATTCACGTGGTGTGAATAAAGGACTTGGCGTCGAACACCACGCAAAATCTTTCGGTCGAAGGCCATTGATGTAAACCTGTCACCGAAAGTGAGAAACTTGCCATTGAGGCATGCAAGCTTCAAAGTACTGAACAGGGTGTTCCTAAATCAACTTCTTGGATAATGAGTTGATGTTGACAAGAAGCGATCTGTCATAGGAGGGCCTTAATGAATCCCACATCAATGACATGAAACGGAGCAAATGATTTTAATGGAGGTGAAAACGATCTGGTGATATAAGGTTCTATCCCCAGTGGAGTCGCCATTTTGTTACAGGGAAAAGTGTCTATGCAGAACTACTAATCCCACTAAGGTGTGGTAGCTACCTTAGAAACAAACAAAGTAAAGCTACTTTCATTTTCCTTTATGAAATATAGATGAGAGAAGAATAAAGGAGACCAACCATGTCTTGCGCTTGGCTCCTAGTTCAATTCCTCTCTCTTCTGATAGTCTTTTGCTACTTGCTTCCTTGTACACCCAGCTTCACAGAGTACCTGTAGAATCAAAGCAGCATAACACTATACAAGAACATGGATCTATTATCATAAACAATCTTGGATCAGATGTAAATTGACCATACAAATGCATAAAACATAAACGACACAACAGTATGGACGAAAACTTGAATAGCTTTTATTGATAATCAAGAAAGAGCCAAGAGAGTTACAACCAGTTGTTCTGACCCAGCATCATCCTCTCAGCAAGTAAGCCCTTCTTCACCTCATGCAAATCTTAGATCACCCAAAACTATGATGTTGCCTCAAGAAACCAACAGTAATTCCTTACAAGATGCAAAATTCCAGCCTCTGGATTTCTGGGATGAGGGATCCATATATAGATATCTGTAAGGGAGATGAGTCAGCTTGTAATTTGATTAGTGTCTTCCCTCTGATAGTTCTTGCTTCCACTTGGATATTGATGATCTTTTACTCATCCTTGGTCGAATTTAGAGAGGCAAGTGTCACAGGATAAGTTTCTGGAAGATTCCATGCCTCTCCACCTTGCGGATTGACACTGCCATTTGTCACTTCTCGCCCATCGCACCCCATAGAAGGGCTTTTTGAAATGCAACGCACCCACAGAGTGTAATTAGGTGAGATGCAATGCACTTTGCCTATGGAGCAGGTGAAATGATCCTATTTTGACCAGTTCTGAGCAGTTTTTCATGGAGAACTTCTGGGAGAAGCTGTAATCAGTTGACCTTGTTCCTTTAGGGGTTAGAACAACACTTTTAGGGACTTAGGAGCCCTTGGTTTATGGACATTTTATGCTTGGGGTTGCAGTGCCCAAAAATGTCTATAACAGGAGGGATACGAGGGCTCAAGGCTTAGCCCTGACCCAAGGTTTTTGAACATGACATATAACCAAAGTCGATGTCAAGTTGAATGCTAATAACAAAAGGGGCTTGGTAAAGGCCGAGGTCGAGGGCACATGGGTTACCAGGGACTGGTAACAGAGCGTGAGAGCGATGATAAGATGGGGGCTTACCGTCAACCCTATCGAAGATCCTATGCAATGATGGAACCAGGTGTGCGAGAATAGAGCTACCAACAGATAGGTGCAGAGTTCGGGGGGACAAACCCAAGTTTTGTGTGGCATGGAACTGTGGCTGAAGGATTTGGCGACTATGCTCACATGGGCAAGTGGTTTGCCCCAACCCCTTGGTGCATGGCCCCATGTGGCCCTAATTTTCTTCCATAGGGGTCATTGGGCATTTAAAATGATCGACAAATTCCACCCAAAATGACATGAATCCCGTCGGCACCAGGCGAAAATGTCGCTTGGTGGTTCTGATAAAGGTGAAATTCATAGAACAGTCAGCAGGGAAGTCAAGTTTGTAGATAAGTTAGCAGCAAAACTTTTCTAGAGCATAACTTTCTAAGTTTTTTTCCAAATTGAGCCTAACAAGAGCACAACTTGGGGTTTTTTACTATTCTAAAGCAATTGGGGACATTATTTTTACATTCTGAGCATTCTAAATCCATGAAATCACAAATTTGATCACTTAATGAAAGAGGACCAACATTAGAAGCTGGACCAGGAGATGTATCCCAGGAGGGGTGAACTCCTTTATCATTTTGTTGTCTTGTGTTGTTTTGTATGCTATATTTGTCTCTATTTTTATGCTGCAAACTGAGTTTTAAAACCATTATTTCATTTACTTCTGCAAAGTGATCCATTGCCTAAAATAAGTACGATTTACCTACAAATTTTCCATAAACATGCAAATTTTCCATAAACCTTCAAGTTTGTAATACATATTAGTGGTGAGGATGTTGTGGTTGAGGTTAAGGATGAGGCATTAAGGTCAAATATTAGGCTGCATGAGGCCTCCATCCTTCTGAGGGGTTTCACAATTAGGGAGGTTGAGATTGATATGGCTGGAAATGTGGGTTGAGAGTATGATGGGGATACTGAGGAGCATATGACCAAGGAGAGGGAATGGATGAAGATGGATGAGTTCAAGGATACCAAGGCTAGAAAGGTGCATTCTAGTTTGAATTGTAAGAAGGATATTGTGCACCTGGCATGGCATTTTGATAAGGCCTATGATCATAGGGCCTCCTCTGGTTGATGAAGCGGAGTTGCTCCAAGCCATTTTCTTCCCCTTAGTATACAACTTTTAGGCCTAGAAAAGAGGGTTGTTTATCTGTTTCATGGTATTCCTCAAAAATAGGGGAGACCTATATGGTGTTCAATGGGTACTCATTTCTGGGATGACCCTTAGTGAATCTAGGGAAGAATATTTCTATTTCCCTTTCTTCTTCCTCTTGCTTCCTTTTAATCTACATAGTATCCATCTGCAAAGAAAAGGTATGCTACATTTCACTCTTAAAGTATTCCAACATACTCCATATATCATGTTTGATAGTTGATGTAGAGGTAGGTAGTTTGACCAAGCCTTGACTGGACCTACCTTTTTTTCTAGCAGCTCTAGAATGATTATTGAATATTTTATTAATGTCATCATAGGTCATATCGTAAATGTCTCCTCGAGACAACATATTGAGGGTCTCCATTACATCCTCCCCGATCCCTCGAAGAAGTACTAGCTTGAGTGACTCAGGGTGAAGGATACAGTTAGCCCTCCTATAGTTGAGTTGGCATATTTCCTCATAGTCCTCTAAGGATTCATCTGGTCCTAGGGTCATCCTAAATATTTCCTCTTTTTTCCTTTTAGATCTATAGTAATCCATGTTCTTCAAATTAAAGGCTTGCTACATTTATTCGTAGAGTGGTGATGTTGCCTCCAGATATTCCCATAAATGAGTTTAAGGCTGCATCTTTGAGGGTGGATGGAAACAAATTCAACTTTTGGTTATCAGAGGTATAGTCATAGGTCCTACATAGAATAAAAAAATCAAACATGAATGTGTCAGGGTCCTCAGAGGTTAGGCCATGGAAGTGTGGAAGGGAAGTAGGGTTGATATTATTCATCTTGGCCTCACCATTAGTCTCTCAGATGGGAAATAACTCATTTTTTTATTATTTTCATCCATGTCTTGGATAGGTGATATAGGATCTTCCTCCCTTAGGGGTTCTTCAAAGATTTCAGGTCTCTCACCCAATGGATTGTCTAAATCCTTTATGGTTAAAGAGGGAAGTTTACTGTCACCAAAGAATAATTATGGTTCACTACTTGATGGGGTGGGGGTTTTTGGTATAAATTTCCCTTGATTATCCCTACTCCTATGATGCATGAAGGAACTAGTTTTGTTTTTCTGTATTTTATTTTTTCTCTCTTGTTTTTTTTTCAAATAAGGAATGATAATGCAGAATAAATGATATAAAATAAAGAAAGGTAACCTCTAAGTAGATACAACACCTACTTGGAAACCTCACTTGCAACAGTGCCAAAAATTGAGGAACCCCAGTATCACAACAATATTGTTGAGACTCCCAAGGATATCAATGTTAATTATCAACTCGGGGTTTGTACAAACTTAGAAGTGAAAGTGCTAGATGGGAAATAGGTCAACCTCTACTCATGTCATCTTTAGTCAATGAACCAGATCAGGGCACACAGAGACCACTCTTTTTACCAACTTTCAAAAAGAACTAGCATAAAAAGAAAAGAGTCTACTCTAATTGCAAGAAGGTAAACATTATCCTATTTGCAGAAATGAAACTGTCATTTATCAAATGAAAAGATTGTACTAATTGCATATATGAAATATGCTAGTCTACTTTCAAATGAAAATCAATATTCTACTTGTGGAATTGTTGACAGTGCTGGACCCACCAACATCAGAGGATCTCTCTGGTATGAAGTCCAAACTAGACCTCACACAGTTTGGTATAGGAGTCCCATCCAGTACGATGGCCCGGTTGCCATTATATTAATGATTTGCCTCAAATCTTACTGGTCAGCATAGGAGAGTTGTTTGCTTTGTCTTCCGAGAAGTGAGGTTCGCGTGCCTGGTGAGTGTAAGTGTCACTTGTGTCAATGGTTCTTTCACCATAGAGGGAGAGGGTGGGAGTGAGTCCCAAGTTAGTTTGGAGAAGTCTCAACTCTACTAGGAACACACACAACACAACATGACATGTGCAACTTCTGGCAGAACAAATCACATGGATGCAGCAGTCAGAACACATAAGGGGAGATATCACGAATAACACTCAGTGGATTAGTCCACGCAAGTACAACATTTGTTATAGTAAGTGCCATGTGAAAGGTTTGTCTAATGTCCAGGAGAGTAGTCTACATGGGAAAGACATCATTAGTAGCACATACAACACATTTTCATTAACATATGTGTATTACAGCAAGTGAATTAGTTCAAGTGTTAAACAAATGTTCAAGAAACATGCATTAAAAGTGTTAAATATTAGTCTTACAACACATACAATACATGTGTGAAAATGTGTTGGCCTATTAGCAAGCTTCTGAATTAAGGGAAAGTTCCAAGACACATCGTTACACCATACATCACTAACCCCATGTGAGGGGAGTTGGAGCCACTGCTTACTCCTCATAGAAAAGATAATAGACTCTCTTGGATATGTGGGAGGAGCTGAGGTGAAAAAATCCTTTCATGTACAAATGAGGGGGTATTTATAACCAAGGGTGAAACTGACCCTTGTGGTTATTCGACTTCTATCATGACTATTTGATTTCCATGGATTTTCAACTTTGCATGACTCTTTGTACAACAAGTGGGTCTCGTGGACATCCATGTTACATTACATTGATTGAAAGCATAGCCCATAGTAGAGATGTGGGTGGCATGACTCTACATGATAGTGCTAGTACATTCATGCTACTGTTGGAGTGCATGTCGAGCTACAATGTTGATCGGTGATGGATGTCTTCATGGCCTGTCACAGCTTCACCTTAGCATGGAAAGGTGTGCAGAATCTTCCATGGTCATTGCTTCACTTGGTGTTGCTTTGGTGCATTTCTCATTGCTTTTATGTTGGAAGGCTTGACAGGTTCGTATGTTCACGAAAGGTGCATATTTGTTCGTTCATCTGTTCCTAAGCATATCTTGCATGTTTGTTTATACGTTTGTCCATTAACATATATTTGCATGATCATTTGTTCGCGAGCACATCCCTTCGCATGCATTGTTCATTCATACATTGTTGAACCTATCTTTCTACATGTTCTCCATTCATTCATCATCACGCCATGTTTGTTAGTGTACCTATGCCTGCAGCCACTCATGATGAGACAACATCAAATCCAAAAAGCTCCTAGTCTACCATGACACATGATCATTTTGGATGTAGGTGACTGGGAGAGGCAGCAAGGTTATGAGGCGCAATGATGGCTCTGGGCACTGCTAATGAAAACTATGCAAGAGTCACTAGGTCCAGGAAATCCAAGTCGACAGTGACTGTCTGCATAACTTGGCTCAGTTGAAAGGATAAACTACACAAAGTTTGGGAGGGACAGTTTGTTCTGCAGGATGGCATGGAAGACAACATCTATGCATTTTCCGGAATGAGCAGACAATAGGGGATTTCCAGCAAAATCTCCACTATTTTATGGAGGAACAGGTTGGGCTACATGCAGGATCAGTAGACAAAAATTGCCTAGTATTTTGGAGGAATTGAAGGAGAGCCTGGTAGCCAAAACTGCGCAATTCCTAGAGAAAACTCATAGACTTCTGGGTCACTAGCAACAGAAACTGTGCAATTCCCAAGGGGAACAGGTAGTTAGCTGTTGGGATATTGGCAATGGAAACTGCACAATTCCTGGAGGGATCTGTCAGTGTGTTGTTGGGAACTACTGGCGAGATAGATTGCACTGATGTTGGGAGTTCAGCCTGCTAATCATCTATGTGCAATTTCTAAGCTGATCGAATTGCTGAGCAGCAGAGGGCCTGCTCATGAAAACTACACAATTTTCTGGATGAGCAGTCAGACGACTATCGAAATGACTGACTCGGAAAAGTGTGCAATTTTATGAGGGAGACAGGGATGGGCACTTGGTTTCTATCTAGCCTATCCGTGCAATTTCCTCAGTGAGAAAAGTAGGCAAGGTCAACAGCCTCTGCGCAATTTCTTAGGGGCATGAGTCCCGGGGTGGCTATCGGGACCAACTCTCTTGGTGGCTAGCATGAAGGCTGATTCAATTGCTTGCGGGCTTCACAACTTGAAAATACTTGCTTGGTGCTTTTGCATTGTTTTGGGTTATAGTCGATCGAGTCGATGGTAGGCTGATGGTCCCGCTGTCAGAGGGGAGTCCAGTCATTAGAACTTTAACAAAAATGACTAAGTGTGTGAACGAGTGACAGATGCATATGTGATCATGCAAACACACACTCACATGACTCGATGAAGAGACGACTCAAACCATCCAGACACACATGTTCAACATGACTGACCGATGGTGCAAGTGACAAGCGCGACACTTGTGATTGATCATTGAGTGACTATGAAAATGCTTGTGGGATAGCGAATGTGACTCTGTGTGTGAGTGTAACAAATGCTTTCATAGTGAACACAACAAGTACATGCGAAGTGAAGACTTTGATCATAATCAGAGCATGGTCGCAAGCATGACTTAGATACCAACATGCAAAAACATGGATGAAATGAACAAGCAAGGCAGATGCAAAGAATTACATGGGCTCATGGAGTGAACCCGAGGGTGTGCACTCATCAAGTGTGTTAGAAAATTATATATTACAGATCTACATAGACACAATACAATTTCGTCATATATAGCGAGGGGTTGCCATCTAGGGAAAAAAACCCTAAATTAAACATAACTTCTACCGTCAGATCTCCGCCTAATGAACAGCCCAGATTGACTACGAAATTACAAAATTTTACAAGGCAATCTTACATCTATTCTTAGCTTTTGGGGCGCTACCCCCGATCCCCCTGCTAGTGGGGGGTCCCAAAAGGTTGTGACTGCCCCCCGTGGACCACGAATATTTTACTGGCGGCGTTGTCGCCCCATTACAAACTGGGGTCCAATGTGGCGATACCTTTGAATACAGAAGATAATTAGGCTCCACACCCAACAATCTCCCACTTGGAGACTAATTATAGAAACTCCACCGCTGCTTCATTTGCTGGAGAATGACTCCACTTTGGACCTGACTATTTCTCATCTTCTTCATCATACTTGAAGACCAATTGAAACTGAGAAAATTCTCAGTTTCTCCCTGGTTACAACTTTTCTTAACATATCTGTAGGATTCTGGCTAGTGTGTATCTTTTCCAGCTTCAACTGTCCATCTTCCAACACTGATCGTATGAAATGGTACTTGAGTTGTATATGTTTAGCCTTGGAATGAAATGTAGAGTTCTTTGCAAGATGTATGGCACTCTAGCTGTCACTTTATAACTTTCCCAACTCCTGCTTCTTACCCAATTCATCGAGAAACCTTTGTAACCAAATCATTTCTTTACTAGCCTTTGTAGCAGCAACATACTTTGCTTCTGTTGTTGAGAGTGCAACAACACTTTGTAGTTTTGAGACCCATCTGGCAGCTATTCCACCTACAATAAACACATACCATATTGTGCTCCTCATGTTATCTCTATCACCTGCCATATTTGCATCAACATATCCCTGTACAGCAATGTTTGAACCACCAAAGCATAATACTTGATTTGTGGTACCTCTCAAATACCTGAGAATCCACTTCACCACCATCCAATGTTCTTCTCCTAGATTGTTCATGTACCTGCTTAGAACTCCCATTGCATGTGCAATATCAGACCTTGTATAGACCATTGCATACATTAAGCTTCCAACTGCTGAGGCATATGGAACTTTAGACATATGAGCCATTTCTTCCTGTGTCTTGGGACATTCATCCTTACTTAATTTGAAATGGCTAGCCGAAGGTATACTAACTGGTTTTGCATTCTACATATTGAACCTTTTCAACACCTTTTCTATGTACTCACTTTCAGACAATGTTAATTTACGATTCTTCTTGTCTCTGGTTATTCTCATACCAAGGATTTCTTTTGCAGCACCCAAATCCTTCATTGCAAATGAGTTTGCCAATTTTCTTTTGAGCACATTTATTTCCTGCATGTTAGAACTTGCAACAAGCATGTCATCTACATACAATAACAATATAATATAGCTACCATCATTTTTCCTTTTGAGATAAACACAATGATTAGAATGACATCTAGTATAACCTTGTTCAGACATAAACCTATCAAATATTAGATACCACTGCCTTGGAGCCCTTTTTAAGCCATACAAGCTCTTCTTCAACTTGCACACTAGTTTCTCCTTCCCTTTTACCTCATATCCTTGTGGCTATTGCATATATATCTCTTCCTCCAAATCCCCATGGAGAAAGGTTGTCTTTACATCTAACTGCTCAAGATGAAAATATTTAGCTGCTACTAGACTTAAAATAGTTTTGATTGAAGTCATTTTAACCACAGGAGAAAATATCTCATCATAGTCTATACCCTTTTTCTGTGCAAACCCTTTCACTACAATCTAGCTTTATACTTTTTCTACCTCCATCTTCTTCCTTCAACTTGTAAACCCATTTATTTTGCAATGTTGTTTTACCTACTAGCACCCTGACTAAGTCCCAAGTCTGGTTATGTGCTAAGGAGTCCATCTCTTCTTTCATGGCTTGCTCCCACTTCTTCCTGGTTTCTACCTGTACTGCTTCTTCGTAACATTCTGGTTGACCAGAATCTGTTAACAATACATAATATAATGAAGGAGAGTATCGTTCAGGGGGTCTACTTATCTTGGTAGATCTTCTAACACCACTTTCAGGTGTTTGAGGTGCTTTTTGCTATTGTGGTTGTTGTTCTGGCTATTGATCATTATGAATTTCAGGCACCATCACTTTTCCTGTGATCTCATCAAGCACTGTGTATTCTCTGTTTTCTTTTTCCTGTTTCTTTTCCTGCAGCTGATCCTTATACAAAACCTTTTCACTGAATATGACATGTTTGATCCTAATGATTTTGTTTTTTTCATAATCATAAAAGCAATAATGAAAATCATTAACACCATATCCAATAAAGGTACATTTCTTTGATCTTGCCTCAAGCTTTGTTCTATTTTATTTATTAATGTGGACAAAGGCTTCACAACCAAAAGTCTTTAAAAAAGAGTAGTTTACCCTTTTACCTATCCATGCCTGCTATGGAATACTACCATCCAAGGAACTCGAAGGCCCTCTGTTTATTAGACAAACAACAATATCTACAACATTTGCCCAAAATTGTAAAGGAAATCCTGCATGCAATCTCATGCACCTTGCACGCTCCATGATTGTCCTATTCATCCTTTCTGACACAACATTTTCTTCTGGTGCTCCTGGAACTGTCTTCTCTCTATGAATTCCATTCTCTGGACAGTACCTATCAAACTCTTTGCTACAATATTCACCTCCATTGTTTGATATGAGACACTTCAACCTTTTTCCTATCTCATTTTCAACCAAATCTTTCCATTTCTTGAAAGTATCAAATACATCAGATTTTATTTCAAATACAATAAATCCAAGTTTTTCTAGTTGCATCATCAATAAAAGTAACATAATAACAAGATCCACCAAGAGATGATACCTGAGTTGGTCCCCATATATCTGTATGCACAAGCTCTAATTTTTCGCTCTTCTTTTCTTTCCCAACTTTTAGGAGTCTGATTCTCTTCTGTTTTCCATAAACACAATTCTCATTGAATTTTAAATAAACATGCTTCAAACATGGCAACAAATTTCTTGAGTGAAGAATCTACATCCCCTTCTCATTCATGTGCCCAAGCCTATGATGCTACAATGCCATATCTTCACCTGTAGAGGTTAAAGCATTAACCAAATTAGAAATACCATTGCATAAATATAATGTGCCAACCTTTCCTCCTTTCACTATTACCAGGGATCCTTTAGTGATCTTCCAAGTTTTATCTGTGAAAGTAGTTACGCAACCTTCACCTCCCAACTGCCCTATTGAAATCATATTTTTCTTCAGATCTGGAACATGACTTACCTTCTTCACTAGCCACTGATTTCCATTTTGCTGTTTTATGAAAACTGTACCCATTCCAATGATTTTACAGTGTTTATCATCACCCAATCGAACATGTCCAAAATCTCCTTGAACATAATCATAAAAATGTTTCCTATCAGGTGTGGCATGGAATGAGGCCTTTGAATCTACCACCCAAGAATAAATAATATTTTCTAATGAAAGAATCATAGCATCTTGCAACACATCACCTATTACATTCGCTTCATGATTATTTTCTTGCTCTCCTTCTTTTCCCTTTCGAGACTTGCAGTCTTTCTTCAAGTGTCCTTTCTTCCCACATTTCCAGCACACTATCCTCGATCTAGACTTGGATCTACCTTTTCTTGACTTACTGCGATATCCAGGGCTCTTTCCTCTTTCCATTTTTCTTCCCCTAGTCTCTGCAGTCAAAGAATTACCTGATGTCTCACCAGAGCTGTTCCATTGCATTTCCTCGCTAAGGATTGCACTAACAACATCATCAAACTTTAAAGTACTAGATCCAAAGATAGAGTTACTAATGGCCATAACTAAACCATTCCAACTTTCTGGCAATGAGCACAGAAATAACAAAGCCCTAACTTCATCATCAAAAGTTACCCCTACAGAACTTAACTGACTGGTAATTGTATTAAACTCATTTAAATGATCAACAATAGATCCACCTTCTGAAATCTTCATATAAAATAAACTCTTCATAAGAAATACCTTATTTCAGGCCGAGGGTTTTTCATATAGTTTCGCCAATGTCGATATTAAACCCTCTATTGTCGTTTCCTTTGAAATATTAAACGTTACTGACGCCACTAGGCATAGCCGTATTGTTCCAAGTGCTTTTCTGTCGAGAATATCCCATTCTGTGTTTGTTATACTCGTCGGATTATTTTTCTTTCCACTCAATGGTTGGTACAGATCTCTCTGGTACAAATAATCTTTCATCTGCATCTTCCACAACTGGTAGTTTTGGCCATTAAATTTTTCGACCCTAAACCTACCATCTTCCGCCATTGCTCCCACTCAAACCAGGAACCCTTCTCTCCTGTGAGTTTATCAGCCAAAAAGACCTTCAACTCCAATACCGGTTGTTATATATTATAGATGTACATAGATGCAATACAATTCCCTCATATATAGCGAGGGGTTGACTTCTAGGGCAAAAAACCCTAAATTAAACATAACATCTACCGTCAAATCTCTACCTAATGAACGACCCAGATTGAATATGAAATTACAACATTTTACAAGGCAATTTTACATCTATTCTTAGATTCGGGGGCGCTGCCCCTGATCGCCCCGCCACGGGGGGCTCCTAAAAGGTCGAAGTCGGCCCCCCCTGGACCCCTCATGTAGTGAATATTTTACGGGCAGCGTTGCCACCCCATTACGAACTGGGGTCCAATGCGGCGATACCTTTGAATATAGAAGATAATCAAGCTCCACACCCAACAAAGTGAAACTCTCAAGGGAGGCTCTGAAATTGGGTGCAGGCAAAAGTTATAGAGGGTGGTTGTAGCTGATAGAACACTTGGTGACACACTGTTAGAACTCCAACTTCTCTATTTTGGTTCATTTCTAGTGTAGAGACTTGTTGTTTCAGGGAGTATTAAATCATTGTGTGAGTTACTTTAGCTTCCCCACTTACCCCATGGACATATGTGGTTCGCCTTTTGCCAACTCAGTCAAACAAAATGAAAAGTTCAGCTTGATCGCAATGTTTCGAATTAGGAGGGTAGTTTAGCTCGCGAGTTGAAAATTTTCAGAGTATAAGTTTTCATCTCTGGTGTTGCTCCACTGCCAGTAGGCCTGGAAAGTAACCTAACAGAGTCACGCAGGAAAACACACATTGCTCCACTACCACCGAGCCTGGTTAGTACCTCAATGGAGTTGCATGCTTCACCTCTCTCCGCAGGAAGCCTTTCTCTTCTTTCACCTTTGTATTTTTCAAAGGACTGTGCATATGCACTTATTTATTTTTGGGGTGGAAGAGGATCCCAAATTATTGAGAGAAGAAGGGTTTGTTCCTTCATAGAAGCATGTAATACCTATGACATAGGTTTTCTCGTTTAGATTTTCCCCTCCTCTATTTCTACTAGTTGGATGAGCTTGAACACAAAAAGCAGGTGGTTAAGTATAGGCATGGGGCTTCCCACTGTGGAAACAGGTTCATGGTTGGACCAAAACTTCCCTTGCAGACGGTTCATATTTTACGTCAAGACTTCATTGTCCAAAGGTTACAACCAAGCACACAGAAGATGGAAACAAGATTGGCCAAGTGTTGCAGTGTCACAAGTCTCTTTAAATTTCAGCCACATACTCTATTCAAAAGCCAAAACATAGTATTTGGCAGCACTTACTTTTGGAAATAAAAATAGTAAGGTATTGAGAAAACCAAACAAATGATAACAAAAATAGTAAGAAAAGCAGACAAAGTGAAAACAATAGCAAACAATCAAAGCAACCAAGTCAGCAAGCAAACAAACATGCCAACCAGGAAGCAAAGACAAGTGAAAAAGAAAACACTACACCTACTCCTACATTAAACGGTCAGGGTTATGTGAAATGAAATTTCCAATGAAATGACCATAGGGTAGCCAACCTACAGTCATAAGGATACGAGAGATTAAAACAGATAAAAAATAGTGTGCAACAGAAAATGAAAAAACTTGAAAAAATTGCAGGTGAGAGAGAAGGTCTCGCCTATGGGCGGAACAATGTGCCACAACCACCCAACACACATGCTTACCTCTTTCGTGACTACCATTTTTCAAAAACCATCGGAGGCCTCTTGTGAGTGTTTGTTGTTCTGCACCAAGTTTCTCAGTGAGTGCGAGGAAGGACTAAAGCTTGTTACCTGCAACACAACTCACCATGTAATATTGTTCCAACCATTCAATGGTTGGATCATAAAAAAATTTATGCCTGTTTTGAAATATTCGCGATATTTGAGAAGATAGATTCCTGATTCGAGAGAGGGGAACATGATGGAAATCTGATACAGATAGATAGATCTAGTCATTCTCATCAGTGATATCAAGACAGTGAGGGGCTACCATAGCCATTAGTGCAGGCCGAAGTGCCTCACTTGCTTGATAGAAGTGTAAGAAGAAAGATGTTACATGGTGAAGATCATCATGTGTGAAGTAACTGTCATTGGATGTATTGTTGGGAAAATGATAAAATGCATGACATCTACCCAAGATAGAAGAGAAATCGGACTAGTTGGTCGATATGCCAGATTCCCAATTTGACATGAATAAAGAAACCTTTTGAACAATCGTACGAATGCTTTGAATGAGGGAACCAAGTTCGTTGTGAGTTAGGCATGATAGAACACCCACCTGAAACTGGTGAAAAAGTGTGCATGCATCATGGTCATCACAAAAATGTAGAAAGGATGCAAACACTATGAATGTGTGAAATCGGTTAGGGTGTGGTGAAATGAGAGTAACTTGATTTGCGTGATAGGTTGTGCACTCATCATCACATAGGGATATTGCTAGTGTGATGAGTGGGTAGATTTGACGTGAAAATTTTGAAAAAATACCAAAGAGCTAATTACGAGGGAGAATATATGATAAGTGTGATTCCTAAGAGAGATATTCTTTGAGATGATAAACATCACTATCCCATGATTGGATGAGTGATGAACACTCCCAACCCTAATTGGATGTAAGAGAGGTGCATGAAGACGGACGTGTTGTAACGGACTCGTGGATTTGATCATTAGCGAAAACCTAAAATTTTGAAATATCATACCCTAAATAGTAAATATTCTTTACACAGGGATCCACGTTGAGTACAACCATGCAGATAGATAAATTGTGCGTTAGAAACGAGATCTGATTTGGTTTGATGGGCTTACCATAGTTGCGAGGTCCTACCATAACCATCAAGGGATGTTGAAGTGCCTCGACTCCCTGGCACGTCCCGAAAATTCCCAGAATTGAAAAATTGCATTTTTGAATATGAACCAGATCATGCATGTCTTGAGGATGGTTGTTGTTACTGATTTCCAAACTTCTCTTAGGATGACAGTGATCTCTGTCACAGGCTTCACCAAAATTTCCAGCAAGATGATTTGATGAGTTGTCTTCATGCAACACACAAGATGATGATGAGTGGGAAGAGTCCTGTGTGTTGAGACTATTTTCATCATGGACAACATCATTTCCTTGTGTTGATCCAGGATATAACTTAGAAGATGAAGAAGCAAGAGAATGTGGAGTGTCTTTGATGCATGTTGATGTGCTGTGAGTGATAGCACACACAAGCAAGTGAGGTGCAGAGGGAGCTTCGATATGGATGTTGCCTTTGACCGGTGCACATTCCAGATCTGAGTTAGAGTGTACATGAGATGACAATAGACCATATGATTTTCTTAGGTGTTCACCACAACATACGGAAGTGTGGGAGTGATGATAGCCCAAGACTAAAGGTTGATCAAAAGAATTGATTGTGCATGATGTTTCACCAAGATTCGCAGATCGAGATCAATCAAGAATGGAAGCTCAATGTTTTGAGAGGAATTAATTGTGTCTTCACCATCCTGCTCCTCCGCTTGTATGATGAGATTGCCTTGCACATGACTACAATCTGAGCCAGAAATTCGAGAATCAATAGAGTGCATGTAGATAGCTTGTGAAGTAGATCGCTCAAGCGAGTCATGGTGCTAGGAGTCATCGCTTGTAGATGATGGAGGATGGCAGAGATGCAAATTAGACTCAAGACTTAGGTTAGGAATTGTGATGCCATCTTGTGGAATGGAGGGATGAGTTTCTTCCATAGGCTTTCCTAACCATTCTGGAATTTTTTCCGTTGGGGCAGGATACAACTAAGTAGATGGATTGGGAACACGCTGCGTAGATTTATCAGCTGCAAGGCATGACCTGATGTACAGATTTCTTAGTTTGGCAGTTGCTGCAAGGGGGAACCTTCTTCGAGACATGAGGTGTCTCATGGTCCACAAGAGTTGTGGAAGAAGGGACATCAGGAAGGTCACTGTTTCGGGAGACATGAACCAAGCATTTCAGCTCTTGGCTCATGAAGTCAAGGTCCAAAAACTACTTAGGAATTTCATGGGATAGGTGAAGGAAGCAGGTAGTAAAGTCCTCAACTAATTTTCTAGGCTTCATTCTTAAACGAGAGATTCTTTCACAGACATATTGGTGGTCACACACATCGAAGGCTTGATGGACCTCCTTGAGGAAAGTGAGAAGGGAATGGATAGAAGTAGGTGGCAGGGTATGAAACCACTGATTAACATGACCTTCAAGGGTGAGGAACAAGAGTACGCAAACAAGATCATCACTATCGATTTCATGAGATTCACATAAATGAAGAAAATCATAAATGTGCTCGGTTACGGCTGTCTTGTCCTCATCGTCAAACTTTAACAAGGACAAGTGATAGAGAAGGTCACTAGGGATTGATAAATGATTATGGGAGAAATGAGAGAAACACCCCAGGAGAATGAATTAAAGTATTATTCATTGGGTAAGATATTCAATCAACCCATATGTATGGGCTCATACTGTCATCTAGCCCTCCCTCCAGTGCCAAAATGTTGACGATGATGGACCTACCAACATCAATGGATCTCCTCAGTATGAAGTCCCAACTAGACCTCACACTGTTTGGTGTAGGAGTCTCATCTGGTATGATCGCCTGGTTGCCATTATCTTAAATATTTTCCTCAACTCTTACTTGCCAGCACCAAAGAGTGGTCTCCATTGTCTTCCAAGAAGTGAGGTTTGTGTTCCTAGTGACTATAAGTGTCACTTGTGTCAATGGTTCTTTCACCATGGATGAAGAAGATGGGAGTGAGTCCCAAGCCGGTTGGGATAACTCCCAACTCTGCTAGGAACACACACAAAACAACGGGACATGCGTAGCTTCCAGTGGAACAATCCACAATGATGCGACAATCACAACACACAAGGGAAGATAACACGTATAACACTCAGTGGATTAGTCCAAGCAAGTACAATGGTTGTTATAGTATGTTCCATGTGAAAGGTATGTCTAATGTCTGGGAGAGTAGTCTACACAAGCAAGACAACATTAACAACATATACAACACATTTTCATTAACATATGTGTATTACAAGAATTGAATTAGTTCAAGTGTTAAACATAAGTTCAAGCAACATGCATTATAGGTGTTAAAGATTAACCTTACAACAGATACAATACATGTGTGAAAACATGCTGGCCTGTTAGCAGGCGTCTGAAATAAGTGAAAGTTCCAAGACACATTGTTATATCATACATCACTAACGACCTGTGAGGGGTGTTGGAGCCACTTCTTACTCTTCAAAGAAAAGATAGTAGACTCTCTTGGTTATGTGGGAGGAGCTGAGGTGAAAAATTCCTTTCATGTACAAATGAGAGGGTATTTATAGCCAAGGGTGAAACTAACCTTTGTGGTTGTTCGACTTCCCTCATGACTATTTGACTTCCATGTATTTTTTACTTTGCATGATTCTTTGTACAACAAGTGGATCTCTTGGACTTCCATGTTACATTACATTGATTGACAACATATCCTATAGTAGAGATGTGGGAACCATGACTCTATATGCCAGCGCTGGTACATTCGTGCTCCTGCTAGAATGCATGTCAAGCTACAATGTTGCTAGGTGATGGATGTCTTCGTGGTGTGTCACAGCCTCATCTCTGCATGGGAAGGTGCACGGACTCTTCAATGATCATTGGTTCACTTGATGTTGCTTTAGCATATTTCTCCTTTCTTATACGTTGGAAGGCTTGATAGGTTCGTCTATTTGCGAAAGGTGCATGTTTGTCCATTCATCCATCCTTGAGCATATCTTGCATGTTTTCTCATCCGTTCATCCGTGAACATATATTTGCATGATCATCCATTTGCGAGCACATCTCTTTGCATGAATCATTCATTCATCCATTGGTGAACCTATTTTTCTGTATGTGCTCCCTTCGTTCATCCCATTCATCATCGCACCATGTTTGTTAGTGTGCCTATGCCTGCAGCCACTCATGACGAGATGACATCAAATTCAAAAACCTCCTAGTCTACCATGAAACATGATCATTTCAAATGCAGGTGACTGGGAGAGGCAGCAAGGTTGTGAAGCAGGATGATGGCTCCAAGAACTGCTGATGAAAACTACACAAGAGTCAATGGGTGATGAAGATGGGCAATCCAAGTTGACAGTGACTGTTCGCAAAGTCAGGCTCGACTAGAAGACAAATTTGCACAAATTTTGGGATAGACAATTCAGGCTGCAGGAAAGCAAGGTAGACAACATCTGTGCATTTTTCAGAACAAGCAGGCAACGGGGGCTTTCTAGCAAAATTTGTGCAATTTTCTCGAGGAATAGGTCGAGCTCCATGGAGGATTAGCAGGTAGAAATTGTACAGTCTTTTGGAGTAACTTGCCAGGAGCCTGGAAGCCAATACCGTGCAATTTCCAAAGGGAATTGGAAGTTGACTGCTATGTCATTGGCAATAGAAATTGTACAATTCCCAAGGGGAACAAGCAGTCAGCTACCGAGAGCTTGTCAACAGAAACTATGCAATCCCTAGAGGGAACTGTCAGTCTGCTGCTGGGAGCTACTAATGAGAGAGATTGAACTGATGCTGGTAGTCCGGCCTATTGATCATATCTACGCAATTTCTGAGCTGAGAAGACTACTGAGCAACAAAGGCCCTGCTCATGAAAACTTGCACAATTTTCTAGATGAGGAGTCGGTCGACTGTCGAAAGGACTGACAGGGAAAATTGCACAAATTTCTGAGGGAGATAGAGATGGGCATTGGGTGTCTATCCGGCCTATCCATGCAATTTCCTTAGTCAGCAGAGCAGGCACATTTTGTAGCCTTTGCACAATTTTTTTAGGGGAGTGATTCCTGGAGTGGCTGCCGGGTCCAACTCTCCTGGTGGCCACCATGAAGGTTGTTTGAATTTCTTGTGGGAATCATAGCTTGAAAAGAGTTTCTTGGTGCTTCTGCGCTATTCTAGGTGACAGTAGATTGAGTTGATGGTGGCGTGATGGTTCGACTGTCACAGGGGAGTACGGTCGTCAGAACTTTCAGCAAAATAACTAAGTGTGTGAAAGAGCAAAAGATGCATACGTGATCATGCAAACACACACCCACATGACTCGATGATGAGACGACTGAAACCATCCAGACACACATGTTCAACATGACTGACCGACGATGCAAATGACAAGCGTGAAACTTGTGATTGATCGTTGATCGACTATGACGATGCTTGGCAACAGTGAATGTGACTCCTTGTGTGAGTGCGACAGATGATTTCATAGTGAACAGAACAAGTACATACGAAGCAAATACTTTGAGCATAATGAGAGAATGTTCACAAGAATTACTTATATACCAACATGAAAAAACTTGGATGAAATGAACAAGTAAGGCGGATGCAAAGACTCACACGAGCTCATAGAGTGAACCTGAGGGTGTGCAGTCATCAAGTGAAACTCTCAAGGGAGACTCTGAAATTGGGTGTAGGCAAAAATTTTGGAGGGTGGTTGTAGCTGCTACAAAAAGAATGTAAATCATTACTCTCCTTGTAGAATGTGAAAATTTGCTTGAAAAAGGAAACTTGATCTAAAGCGTATGACTAGAAAATCTAAGAACATAACCTCAAAATCTAGGTCTAATATACTTGTATTAAAGAGTTACCCTTCTTATCACTAAGTTCAAGATAATTTATCTTTAGTAACAGAGTCCTTACACATTGAATAAGAGAACAACATTTGTGATTCAAGTGTGGAAATATGTCTACTAATTCTAACTGTTGTTCTGTACTTACAGTGAAGGAAGGATGGGTCTAATGTCGTCCTTGGTCCTCCCCAACTATGGATTTAAAGTCTGGAGGTCATTATTCAATCCCAATATACAAAAATAAATCTATTAAATCAAATCAAGTTTATATAGTGATACAGGATGCTATAAGGCTCCTATAGGATTACTACAGGATTCTACATGATTGCCGTATTTTACTCTGGTTTTTCTACAAGATTGTATCCAAGAGGATCCTGAGGGTAAGAAAGGTATTTTGAAGGTGGGAGAAGGTATATTAGGTTGTATGTAGGATATGTGAGGCCTTTTTCCAAGCTTAGCACCCCTCAAAGGCCCATCTTTTGCAAAAGTACATGCTCACGGTGTCCCCCAATGACCTTGAAAAGATGATCTTGATGGAAGAATTTGAGAGCAGCGTGGGGTGTCAAGGAGGAGAATGGTGGTGAAAAAGTGGATGTAGGATGAGTGTTCCAATCCATGCAAGTCACTAGTAGTACCTACAGACTAACAATCAACCCATTCTTAATCTTGGAAAGAACGTAAATCTACTGGTCAAATTGCAACAAAACAAACCAAGATGGAAAGGATGAGTTGATTTTTGTTTCATCATGGACTAATCTATCCTACAAAATTCATATAATCCATATACATGATGTCAACTTTTGGGATGCAAAAATAGAGTATGCAAGGGAACTATAAACCAAAGGCTAGCAACTTTCAAAGGAAAAAAAAAATATTTTTGGTTTATTGTTGTAGACTCCTCAACCACACTTCCAAAAGAGAGGTCGTAATCAGGGCTGCAACCACAATTTTTTCAATCTAAATTTTTCCTAAACAAGGAAAGAAATACCACTACTCAAATAATGATAAAATAAAATACATAAGAGAGATTAGAGTCTCAAGGTTTGGCCCTAACCTAAGGGTCTCAACCCTCCAAAGTTAACTCAAATGTAGACCAACAATGAACCTTTCATTAATAATAAATGGAGTTCAGATACATCGTATCAAAATGGAAATAATAGTCTCAAGCACTTGTCTCTCAATAGCTTTTCCTAGATCCCAAAGTTCCAATCCTAATGAGACCTTAGGCTTGTTTATTTATACAAAGAGGATTTAGAGGAAACCTCATCAGAAAGAGGACTACATCCCTCCAAAACTTTGGAAAAAGTGAATCTAGCTCCCTTGGAATCTCACATTCACTTATGTTCATTGGCTTCCAGTAGACCTCAAGTTCTAGATTAGTATATATGAGTGATTCTAGGGATCACTTCGACTTGAAGGAGAGTAAATGTAGGGGAAAATCCTCCTACACTTCCTCTAGTTCCCTCCAATGTGCCTTTGCATCATAAATGTACTAAAAAAATCTTTTTCCTACACATAAACCACATTATGCTACGAAGTATGACAACCACGCTTTAGTCTTCCTACTAATTGCATTAGAGTAAAAAAAATGTAAAGGAAATAATATTTTTATAGGTTGGAGGATAGAAAAATGGGCCTTAAAATATACCTATTGATGGGCCCATCCCTATGGTCAAAAATTCAACACAAAATAATGCTACATATCCTGATTTTTTTGTCGTTACAACTCATGTTCATACTCATTGTTGTGATTCCTAGTCTAGCATTTACTTCAGCACCTGCTCTGGCTTCTGTTACAAATCCTACATGCATTCATTGTTACAATTCTTGCTTTTTATTGTGCTGCAACTATAGATTTCCCCCGAAGTTTCAACTCTATACCAACAATGTTGAAACTCCACTAGACTTGTGCTAGCTCGATAACTAAACAAATAATTTCCACTTGTGGTATGGTTAGATGCTTTAAATTTAGTATTCTCATGATGGAAAGTGACAAGGAGTAAGTAAACACCTTTTCCACCTCTCATACAATTGATTGAGATAGTACGTACCCACATTATTCCTATCCATTGGAAAACCATGCATCAAATGCAACAACATGATTCTCATAGTTGTCCATCCTTCTTAGTCACACCATCTAGGTAGAATATGCTCTTTATAAAAGGATACATAGGGAGACAAATATGGGATTAAGAATATTAATACCAGAGAGATTGTATTGAACTATTATGTGATGTAACTCTATTTACATTATGATTTAAAGTATATTTTCTTCTTTAATGGTGTGTTTAGCATTTGAATCTTACTTCCTTCTTAACCCAATGATAGTATAAGGAGGTAGGAACCCACCTTGGCCAAGTACTATTGATGTTAGTAGATAGGTGTAGTTTATGTTAACTCTTTAATTCTATTTCTATATTACCATTATTCAATTCATTTCTACAGTTTGAATAGTTCACATTAATTCAATTCAATTTGTTTGTGTTGCTACGTTGTTGTAGTTTGAATAGTTCACATTGCTACAATTTGATTTATTTGTGTTGCTATAATTCTTGTAGTTTATAATTTATGTATGCTGCAATTCCTTTTTATGAATTTGTTCCTCGTGGATTCAATTGGTCAATTTGGTATAAGCTACTTAGGTAATTTCTATTAGGATCCAATGAATCATAAAAAAAAAAATATAGTTAATTATTTTATATGTGCCTTATTACAAATCCATATTCTAGTTTAAGAAAAAAAATCAGGGGTTCAAGTTATCAATTTATGGAGATTAACATTGTAGGTGGTTTTTCATTCTTGAGTTCTTTAGGAAATAATCTCCTTAAAACCTTATTCTTATTTCTCTTATGCATCCTTGATTTAGTTTTTGTACTAGATAGTGTGTTATAATTGTTAGTTCCATCTTCAGAGGGATCTATTAAAGTTTTCTCATTGGGTGTATCCTCTTTTCGCTCCTTGACTTATTTGTATGTTCCTTGTTAAACACACATGGGAAACATAGAATAGGAAAGATAAATCATGTGAGTACATTTTTTATTAACAGGAGATATACATTTATAGTACATTATGTGACCATTGGGATTCACATCCCAAGGTCTCTTGGACTGCTTTTGTCCATTCGACTTCCACACTAACCCATTGAGGATTAGGTGTCCAACATTCCCCCCCTTAATCCGAAGGGTTATGTATGAGTCCAAGAAGAGAGCTGTAATACAAAATGTGCAAAAAATGCATGGCAGCACTAGGCTGAATGTGCTCTATGAAATGTTGGTATAAAGGGCAGTGGTTTAAGGATGACCACCAACACTGGAACGCTTAGTGCAGTTCCCGGAACTCTTCCAAAACTGGCAAGAAACTGAAGTTTTCTACTACAGGAAGTCATCCTATTGTTTTAAAGAGGGAAACCTTCAACCATAAAAGGGAGGTCTCACCCCGCATAAAAGGTAAAACTTCAACTTGAAAAGGGAAGTCTCAACCTGTGATGGTTTAAGGATTACCAACAACTCTGGAATGCTTAATGCAATTCCTGGAACTCTTCCAAAGCTGGCAAGAAGCTGGTGTCTTTTGCTAGAGGAAGTGTTCTCAATTTTGTTCCTAGAATTCTTCCAAAACTGGCAAGAAGCTGAAGTCTTCTGCTAGAGGAAGTGTCCCAGATTGCCAACTGAAGGCATGTTCACGGGCATCTTTGTCTCTGGCTACAACTCTGAAACTGGTGTGGCAGGTTGTGGCTCAGGCTCGCTTGATGTGACTTTGAAGCTTGTAGATGACCATCATTTCCCCCCCTGTCAGATACAAGGTGAGATGATGGAGGAAACTCAACTGCAAGACTGTTCAATATTCTGGAACAAGTTCTGACATGAGTTTGGAATATTTTCTTGGTTGTTGATGCCCATTGCCAAGAAGCGATCCATCCAAGATGAATCTTTGTTCTTGCAGGACGTTTGTTTTTGAAGCATCTGTGTGAAGAATGACTGGTTTTATGACAGTGCTTACATGGTTGAAGATCAAAATAGTGATCTTTCAAATGGCCAACTCGATCACAGTGTTGGCATTTCACGATCTGTTGTTTTTGTTGTTGTTGTTGTTGTTGTAGAAGAGGGGCAGAATCTGGAACAGCTGAAGCTGAACTGTCATGAGAAGCAGGTGAACTGTCATGAATAAATCCAGCACTCTGAAACTGAATGGGCTTGGCATAGTCTGGAATATGAAAGGACAAGTCCTTGTCATATCCAAGACCAGTTTTGTGCTTGTTGTGGACAAGCTGTTCCCAAGGTCTGATGATGGGCTTGGGAAGTGCAGACTGAGTTTCTGCATCTGCATATACAACTGCTGCTTTATTTGAATGAACTGTAACATTATTAACATGCTGCTGATGGGTGGTTGTCTCAATGTTCTGAACAAAAACAGGTTCAGAATGGTGTCTATTTTGATGTAGTTCTTCTTGCTGTAGCTGTGATTCAAGCTGCAAAAAATCGATCTTTTCCTGTGCATCATGCAGGCAGGTCTGAATGTCACAAAGAGTGTCTTTGCTAACATTTACCTTCCCACCAATAGTGGAGTGTATTAGTGTATTCAGTAACTCTAATACATCATCAAATCTAGCCATTGTCTCAACAAAGAAATGAACACTCAACAAGTCTAGACAAACCCCAGCTATTGAAGATTTCAAAAATTAAGAATATCAGTTTGAAAAATACATTGTCCAATAGCAGTCTTTCAGAGATTCTGTTCTTTAAATTCTGTAGAAATTTCACATCTGACTAGAATTTGTAGCTGATTCCTTCAAACTTTATAAAACTTGCCTCTATATCCCTTCTGGAAGCTCAGGGATGCAAAAATAATAAAAAATCCGCGAATACCAGCAATGGAGACACAGCTCAAACTCCACGAATATACACAAGGGTAGCTCGACCTCTTCCTTCAATAATAAATCCAAGAATCTCAACCCCCTTTTTTTATTATTGGAAATGACCCCAATGATGTAAAAAACTTCACCGAAGGTATTCAAAAGGCACTCAACTAATTCCAGCTAAGAATTTAGCCAATCACTAACAAATTTGTGTCCAGCAAGAATGAGAGGCTCAAATTCCTTCCAACACAGATATAATAAATATGTTTCACCCTTAAAATGCTCAAGTATACCAAGATACGCTTTGTATGGATGCACAACTAAATGACTTCTTCCTTCTTTGAAATTCGAACTTCAACTACAGGAATGGATTACATATACCTCTGATATATCAACTCTAATAATAACAGAGATCTGAAGTAGAATAACCAGCAAATGTTAGGAAGAACAGTGGTTGTAGATAAGTGTTATAACATCAAAGAAGCTCCATCATTACAGAGAAAACACCACAGTGATAATATATGCAACGTATTCAGCTCCAAGACAGAGAAATAAATATGGAGTGTCTTCAATATGGAGAATGCAAAGTAAAACGCACATCAGTGCAAACTTGATCATTTCGACTTCTTGCAGTATGAAGCTTTTTTTTTTTTTCGCTGGCTCTCCAATCGAATCTGTAAGTGCTGCTTCTATATTCATGTGAACATCTTCTCTGTCAGCTCTCCAGTAGAATGCCAACTTTCAGAACTCTCTCTACATGAACTACAACATATTGATCCAATATTTGAAGATGACGTTTATGATGTTCTTGGCGTAGAGAATTCAATCAAAAAGTTATGCGCATATGGATCCACTGGCTCTGACTGTGTGTCTGAGCAAATTACTTTCTGGTCTCATAAGCTAAATTTAAACAAATCAGGAAATGCTTGAGATGATCCATTTTCCCTACACGTTTGTGCAGACAAATTGATCGCGCAAATTTCTATTCCTTCCAAACGCAATCAACGGAGCATATTAATAATACTAATGCAAGTGCCTCTGAAGCCACTTTCTATAACTCAACAGCAAATCTAATAGAGGCCGTATTTGAATGGAACAAACATTAAGGCCTTGAAATGGGAAATATAGAAAAACTAAACGCTGTTTATCCATGCAAGTACAATATTCCTTCCCTTTATACACATGCAGAAACAAATATCCTATATTTGAATTATATTACATGACGAAAGGATAACTCGAATTTGAGATGTCCATCTTCCTCATAAGTTTCCACCGGAGTAAGAAGGATCTCTCTCAACTGTTGTTGATCAGGGGGAAAGTAGACCACATTAGGGCTCCGAGAAAGGTTGGAAGCAATCTCCTTGGCAGCCTCGATACGCCTGAGTCAAAGGGCAATAAATTTTTGTTGCTTCTCTCTCGATATCACCGACGATCACCACAACTTCATTACCAATTCCATTTTGCACAGTAACTCTCCACTCGCTCTTGCCATATTTAAAGAGAGATAGTGGGCACCTTTGCCTTTTGGCAAAGTCTGGTAGTCTTATATTCGTAAATTGGCATGTACTCCTTAGTCAACTTAACAAGTATGTCCGAAGTGATGGCGAAGAAATTCTCGTACAAAGAAATTAGGAAAATTACAAGAAGTTTTGGTAAGGTCCTGGGATCGGCGGGTTCGGAACAGTGTATGAGGGCGTGCTTGAAGATGGGACTATGGTAGTAGTCAAGAGGCTCGAGATCGCTAGGCAAGGTGAGAAGGAATTTTACTCAGAGATTGCGATATTGGGCACAATCCATCACTGGAATTTGGTGCAACTCTTGGGTTTCTGCTCGCAGGGATCTGAGTCCAAGAGAGTAAATACTAGTGTAAATAGTCAGGATCAACAAGTCCATTCTTCATTTTTAACCAAAGAAGGCGGAAATAATTCTCTGTTTATAACTGATAGTGATAACATAGGAAAGAAAATGCCTGTCGATTCAGAAAGAATGCATGAACTTGGACAAGGGATGGTTGATGTTTATGGAGCTGAGAAGTAGGCAATGAATTCTGGACATAGTCGGCCCGATTCTTCTGAATTTGTAGAGGCTTGTGCAGTGCCCAATAGTGATCGGAAGTTCCTACAGGAGACGTTGAAATCTAATAATGGTGCACTACTGTCAACAATGGATTGGGTTGACAGTCTAACCAACATAAGCATTGGAGATATTTTGAATGAGGCATCGCGCACAGAGCATGGCAACAGCTACGAGTGCCATTCTGTCAACAGTGGTGCCCGCCCTCAACTGTTTCTACATTATATGGATTCCTTTGATGCTGCTATTGCTGCACAGGTCCAGAAGTTCAACCTTGTCTTGGATATGGCGGAGCCTCCAGTGAAACCTTTGTGCGGTGGAAAGAGAATATTTTGTTGGCAATGGAGGGCACGCAGGGTTCAGAAATTAGAGATGATTTCAATCACAATCATAGTATGGACAGTGTATTGGCAGGTCGGACCAGCGCTTTTATGAAACATTTATTGATTTTACGTCAGGACAGCCAGAGAGCAATCAACTTATTCAGATGAACAACGCAAACGTTCCTCTGTCAAGTGAATGTCAAGCACAAACGTTCCCATGTCAGGTGAATGTCAGGCACAGGTAAAGAATGGCACAAATTGCGCTGGGTGAAGGAGCGTTTCGTGTGCAGAGAGCAACGTATTAAATGCAGGTGGAGCAGCGCTTTTAAATGGGGCATTTATGGACAGACACAGTGGTGACAGAGGCGTTGATGACAGAGGCGTTATAAGGCAGCGCTTGAAAAGAATATGGCAGAGGGCCAAGACTGCTCACAACAGAGGAATGGCAGCGCTGAAACAGGTGGCTCACAGAAACAGGTGGCTCACAATGGAGCAGGGCAGGAGATCGCTCGCTCTAATACCATCTTAAACACACATGGGAAACATAGAATAGGAAAGATAAATCATGTGAGTACATTTTTTATTAACAGGAGATATACATTTATAGTACATTATGTGACCATTGGGATTCACATCCCAAGGTCTCTTGGAATGCTTTTGTCCATTCGACTTCCACACTAACCCATTGAGGATTAGGTGTCCAACATACTAAATGTTATTCCATATTTCTAAATTTCAAATGGAATACGATCTCTTTTAGACTTGTACCTATCTACATTATTGGAAATTGGTTCATCCTATTTTTCCCTTTGTAAGCATGATGTGCTTTTCATCACTACTACATTTCTTTCTTTCCTTTCCTAAGATTTAATTATTCCCTCATTTTCTTCCTTGAAGCTCTAAAGTTCAACCCTTAAACTCCTAAACATTTTCATCTAGTCATGAAGGCTCTCCATTTCCTTTCTCTAACCTAATTCATATTCTCTATTATGTGAAGTCATTTCTAGGCCATATTGTACCATTCTACTATAAATTTCCTTTCATTTCTTCTGATAGCAAGTGTTTTATGTGATGAAACAATGAAAAAATACTAGTTTTTAGAAAATAATAAAATTTTCAATATATCTATTTCCCTTGGTTACACTTCATTAGTGTCCTACAAATAATACACATGATTCTTAGATATGGTTTAATCCAACAAAACATATGTGTGAGTGTCTGTGTGTGTGTGCATGTGTCCTCCTTTATTTTTGCAAACCTTTAACATTAATGTTCATCTAGTTTGTGTATCTATAGCCTCCATGGCTACAATTTGAACTATAGCTATAATACCACTTTATAAAATGGCCAATCCTTAGTACCTAATTAAGGTAGTGATATATCTAGGCCCAACCTCCAAGTTGAAATTATCGAGATGGTGTTATTAGAATTCTTCTTTGCTCATCCTCCTTAAAACTCATTTATAGAATCACCATCATATTTCTCATATCAAGATCTTTCCAATGATATAAATTTCATCCAAACCCAAGCTTTGGACATAAATTTATGCCATTTAAATATTTTTCTCCAAGTTCCATGTATCATCCATGTAATGCAACATCATTGGAATTTGGCAACCTTCACCATGTCAATTTCCACATGTCATGCCACATCGCAACCCTTATCTAGTTTTGATAGTTTGGAAGGAAAAACATGACATCATTTTGTCAACATCTCAACATTGATGCCCTCAAAGGTTGATATCTGCTTCACCAATATCAAGAAATAAGAAGGAACATATCTGATAGTTATTAAGGTTTTGGGTTTTATTAGTATTAATGGATAAGCATGATATAAAGGTCCTAGCTTCCCAATCCATGACACCAAAAACCTATTAATGACACATATAGCATTGTGACTCCACTCCTATTAATAATTGATACTATGTACCCTCAGTCACTCAACCAATGAGCAATTGGGAATGCACAAAAAATTCACTTGCAACACTTCCCCAACCCAATCGATGTATTTCAATTGATAGGGATATTCCTAATGATTGTTTTACTTGATGATACCTGTCAATATCAAGAGATTCATATGGATCCAAAATTGTATGACTCGCATTAACTGACATCTTAACATCTGATGTCCACGTCACTGCCACCTTAGATACCACCTGGCTACCACCTTCGTGTCACTATTACCTTTTATCCATGTAATCCTAGCATATCATCCTACGATGTTAACACCACATCAACATGCCATCTACACAAGGACCTACTTTGTTCCACAACATTATGGCATGTCACGGACCACCTAGACATGTGATATGAGAACCATGCAAACATAGAACATCAACGCCATGTTAACATGTCACATCCAATACTTGATTGTGTGTCACTCGTATTGGCAGTAAATCCCAATATCTATGTCTAAATCTCCCAACGCAAAAACTTTGATAGCCTAATACCATGATACGCAATATTGTAGTCCCTAGTCCCATCCATCGATGTTTCTTAAACTTATCGTTATTCGATAAACAATGCAAGATTTGTTTAGATTAGGGACATTGCCTTGCAATCTCCATTATTCTCTCCCAATATATGAATGGAAAAAAGGTTAATACCAAAAGGTGAAATACCTAACACACCATTTCAAGTAGGCTCTCGATCATGGCTTCCATTAGTCCATGTGGAAGGAAACTAATGTTAATGGACTCTAGTTTAAAAAATATCCCAACTTCTCTATTATTTAAATTCTCTAAGGTTAAAGGTTAAACCACAAGATTCTATTAATCCCAACCCAATGGCCGACAATATGATATTTTTTGTATTCAAGCTTCTGTGATCCATAATGAATTAAACAAAGTCTTTCAGTAGAAATAGCATGAGAGAATTTTTTTGGCCAATGAATTTCAAACCAACAAGTGTAGTTCATTGCTTGTTGCTTCGAAATGCGTTGGAAAAAAAAATTCTCTCATGTGATTTCTACTAAAAGACTTTGTTTAATATGATATTTGATGGCAATACACATTCCATTGAAACAAATGTTTCAATTAGTTGTTCATAGATTAGGCTCATTAGTGTGGAAAAAATCATGATTATTGTTTGTTGTAGTACATGACCCCCTTTGATTGATAAACTATTACTTTAGTACTCTACCCTTCTAAGGCTTAGGCTCCCTTTTGATTAAGCTCTAAGTCATGTCTCCTCTTGGGATAGGTGGTTGGGGTTGAGGCTCTGGCTTCCAACCCCAAAATTGTAAAACATCCAACATAGTATTCTATGTCAGTTATAAAAGTATGAATTAACTCCAATAAGAAATAATTTTCCTAGAAAAACTCTAAATACTTAGAAGTATTCAAATCATATAACAACTTCTAAAACATTTCCTTCAGCTAGGCAAATCCTCAGAGGAAAACATAAGGTTTCCCAATGGTTATATTTTTTCAACCTTACTAAGAAGGAGAATGAGATTTCCATGTACCAAATTTATAACTTTTATCAGTTGAATTAACATCTCCCCATTTCCCTAGGGATGAAACTTAACTCTTGATACTTCTAACATTTAAAAAATAGAGAGGTGAGTGTATTGTATTATCTCTACAACTTCTAAGTCATCTT
This sequence comes from Pinus tabuliformis, assembly GCA_031772625.1. Lineage (NCBI taxonomy): Eukaryota > Viridiplantae > Streptophyta > Pinopsida > Pinales > Pinaceae > Pinus > Pinus tabuliformis. Next base: position 112,896,166 of record CM062807.1, read on the forward strand.
AGGAAGATAAAAACTTTCAAGCCTTCTCATTTATAAGAGTGTATATTTATAGCTTCTCTTGCCTCATAACTAACCTAAAAAGGGTTATTTACACTAACATAATACAATAATAACTTTGGGCTTATATCAACATGAACATTCCACTTCACACATCATTCTGCTAACAACCATCATAGGTAACATGCTAAAGAGAATATATCTACATACAACATTGATGCATCAAAGAAGTACATGCTATTAATTAAGCACAATTATACATTAATTCTAGTTCTTCACTCATATATATTCAACAAATTATCAGAACAATTTTCATCTAATCACTACAAATAAGCATAGTAATTAGCATATCAATGTTCATAAAACATTTAGCAATACTATCATTTCATTAACCAATAGGAGATACACTTATTTGTTTCACTTAAACTTTTTGAAACTTGAAGAAGGGTGAGCTACTCTCCATAAAACATTAGGATCAACTAACCTATAATCTTTCTTGCAGCTTATAGCCACGCCTAAGTTAGATTTTGATGCCTAATGAGAAATCTTCACTTATTGTTTAGTGAGGTTTTAAGTTAGGGAGAATACATGAAGTCCATTGTCCTTCACATATGATTAAAAAAAAAATTCCCTTCAAATCCTAAGTCAGGGCCTACACACAAAAAAAATGGATCCCTTCAATGAGTTATCAGTCCCTTTATGCTTCCCCATTTATCATTGCCCTATGTTCCTTAGTTAGAAAATTAATTCTAAATTTCTTTCAAACCCTTGTTTCTTAGGTTGAAGGAATTCTCACTTATTCCTTGTCTAGTTCATGGAATATTTCACTTCCACATAAAATAGTTGTGACTCAAAAGGCATCCAATACCCTTCTGTTTGGAGTTAGACTATCAATGCCCACATGTGGATCAATTTTATTTCATAAAATTCATGGGTTCACTATTAACAATCATTTTTGTTCTCTCACGCTTATGTTTATTTTCTATTCACTCTTTGTTTCTCTGTCTCCTTCTCTGGTCTATCTTAACATGGTTATACTTTGTTCTCCTCTCCTTCATGTGTGCTACCTTGGAATGAGAATTTGGGGCCCTCCTTGGGATGCAGGGCTTTAGAAGCCTCTGAATGGTATGCAACTCATCCTCTAGAGTCGTTTAATACCCTTTTCCCAATTATATCATAATTGTTGGTAGTTTTGGATTTTTAGTAGCCACATCATTGGTCAGGTCAAATTAATTCTGGTAGTTAGGAAGCTTCTTATCTCCATACATATTTCTCCCTAGTTAAGCTTGCCTTTGAGATGCCTTTGTTGGCTACCTTGTCCTTTAGTTTCTCTCTCTCTATATATATATAGTCTAGAAAAAAATATCCATGTTGGTAATTAAGAATTATCAATCTTAATTAAAGTTTCAAAAATATGGGAATTAAAAAGAGATAGTACAAACATCAACTGTAGATTTTGTTTTGAAGTTGAAACTTGAGACATTCTACTTTGAATGGATCTTTTCACATTTCCTTTAAATATGTTCTTCATTAATTTATTTGTCACCTCCATGGACATAAAGGAAGAAATGATACTATTTAGTTAAATCCTAATTATATTTTGAAATTAATTATTATCATCTATCTCAAATCTTCCTTCATCCGCTCAAATTAAATTGCATTGAAAGATACAATACAAATTCAAAAAAATAATATGGAAATGCATTTTCATGCAACTTTAAAATATTGATTGCCATGTAATTTAGAGATATCATATGCTAACTTGAATGAACCGTAATCACTAATACAATTGAAGCGAACGTTTAAAATTCCTTGATAAATTTGATTGTAACTAGAAATATTGTTAATTAAGAAAAGTTTAATAGAATTATTATTGATAGCATAATGGAAATTTTGTTATCCATTTTTTTTATTATAAGAAATATGTTTATATTTAATATAACAAATATACATGTTTTTAGTTTTAAGGGATGGTTTAGACTCAACAACAAGGTTTAAAGTCATTATAAAAAGGATCATTATTCCACTCGTGGGAATCAAACTTTGAGGAGAATAGCAATCATTCCTCCAATCACCCTTGAGTTAAAATCAATTAACCAAATTTAATAACTACTTATTATCAAAGAAAATTTCTTAATAATTTTTTTAGATTAGATAACTAATAAAACCAACATAGATCCATCTTAACCATGGATCTATTAAGCATCGAGAGGAATCAAATCTCTTTAGGTGCAAAACCCTTTTTTGAGCGAAAAACTTGAGGAAAGGTTTTCATCTTGAGAGATTTTGAGAGATTTGATACCTCTCAGCCTTTCATAGACCTAGGGTTAAGATGGATCTGGGATGGTTTGAATCACATGCGACCATGGAAAATTTGTCAAACAGGTGATTAATATGATCATTTTAAATATGTTAAATGCTTCTAATATTAGTATGATCATTTTAATACAAGCATTCGATATAAATTTTGAATACAAAGTTACAACATGGAATGATGGAAAATAATAATAATAATATTACATTAATTTGCAAATAGTTTACAATGTTATTAATCTCAATCTATCTTCTTTTGCTTCTCTTATAGTAACACCTACTACATTCACCATATTTTCATATATTTCATATGAAAATGAAGGTCCAAATTGTAGACCATTCAAATCTTTAACTCGATATAGCATAGTAAACATCATACCCTGACTCTCTTGCTTCCCAATATTAATAATATCTTTCTCCAAAGTCAATCCTTGTGACTTATGGATTGTAAAGCCCTGAGAAAGTTTCAAAGAAAGCTTTTTTCTATTACCTTTTTCAATGGGTGTAACATGAACTATTTGCTTAGATAATTAATCCCATGGTAATCCCATGTAATTATCAAATCTTACTAAAACATATGTGGGAGATTATAAGAGTGATAGTCCAGGGTTATACACAATATTTTCTACAATTCCAAGACCACCATTTACAAGACCTGCATTATTCCAAATGATTGATATAAGCATCACTCAAGCTCTAACTAAAATAAGTAACTCAAGTTCCATTTCATCCTCATTGGTCTCCATGTAGTTGCTTTTTCCTTTTGTAGAAATATTGGCTTCAATGGGAGAATTTAGGTTTCTTAAAAAAATATTATTATGATTTTGTACATCATCATTTATAGAATAAAATTTGTTTCCTTATAAAAGGACTCTGTTGTGGAAGGATCCAAGTGTGGCTTTGTATGTGTCATAAGTAATTTATAGCCTTCTATAATTGGTATTGCATCCCTTACATTCATCAACAAATAGTGAAAATGTCTTTGTTGATTGTCATGTCCATGTTGTCAAAACATATTATCAAGGGTCGTGACTGTTGTGAATGAGCTCAATAATTCTTTTGCAGGACCATCACATGTAGATACAGGTTTATCCATAATAGCTGGCAACTGTCCCAAATCACTGATCAATATAATTGACTTCATGTTGATGGTGCTAGTCCCACAAACATTCAAGGGATCACCTCAGTATGAAGTCCCAACTAGACCTCACACCGTTTGGTGTGGAAGTCCCATCTGGTATGATGGCCTGGTTGCCATTGTCTTAAGGATTTTTCTCAACTCGTGCTTGTCAATGCAGGAGAGTGGTTCACTTTATCTTTGAGAAGTGAGGTTTACGTGCCTGGTGAGTGTAAGTGTACCTGTGTCAGTGGTTCTTTCACTTTGAGGGGAAGAAGGTGAAGGTGAGTTCCAGGTTGAAAGGGATAAGTCCCAAATCAGCTAGGAACACATAACACAAAGGACATACACAGCTTTCAGTGGAGAAATCCACTCGGATGCATTAGTCACAACATACGAGGTAAGATAAAACGTACAACACTCACGGATCACTCCGAACGAGTGCAATGGTTGTTACAACAAGGTTCATGTGAAACATCTATCTGATGTCTGGCAGAGCAATCGACATGAATGGGATAGCATTAGCAGCATATACAACACATTTCCATTAATAGATTATGCATTACAACAAAGGAATCAGTTCAGATGTAGAACATAGGTTAAAGAAACATGCATTACAATTGTTAAAGATCAGTCTTATAACAAATACAATACATGTGTGAAAACATGCTAGCCTATTGACAGGCTTCTGAATTAAGCAAAAGTTCCAAGACACGTCGTTACACCATACATCACTAACCTCGTCAATGGGGCATTAGGGTCACTACTTATTCCTCAAAGAAAATATTACAAACTCTCTTGGCTATGTGGAGGAGTTGAGGTGAAAATTCCTTTCACGTACAAATGAGGGGGGTATTTATAGCCAAGGGTGAAATTAACACTTGTGGCTATTCGACTACCCTCATGACCATTCGGCTTCCATGACTTTTTGACTTACATGACTCTATCTTCAACAAGTGGGTCTCTTGGACTTCCACGTTACATCACATTGATTGGAAACAAGCCCATAGTGGACATGTGGGCAACATGACTCATGACTTGAGTTGACATGACTTGACATGACAATGCTAGTACATTCGTGTTGCTGCTAGTGTTGGGTTGTGTTATATTCTTTCCAAGACTAGCTCCCCTAGTCAACTGCAGGGTTAGAGGGGGGCCAGAGCCCCCCCTATGTTGCACTTATTGCGCAACGGGCAGGTCATAGGGGGTTTGAGGGGGGTGGGTAGCCCCCCTCTATGGGGTTTTGGGTAGTGCCCCAGGGAAATTTTTTTTTTGGACCCTATATTAGGTTGGGTGGACCTACTTATGGTTTTGTGCATGGTTTTCAGACATGTTTTTGGACACGATGGTTTTCGGTCCATGGTATTGGATTCTTTGGCATGCATAAATATGTATTATAACATTGAAAGGAACATAATGAAAAATCAATCTGGTAGTCTCGATTTTGGGATCCAGGGGAAAATCTCTGTGTATATGTGTTTTATGTGTTATGCTCTCACATTGTTTATTTTCTATGTTTTAGAATTCATATGAAGTTCATTTTTGTATGGGGTTAAAACCTACATTTGGTATCGGAGATGTTTTGGCTTCAAGGGGACACCTTGTTGCTGAGGGGTTTCACTCGGGCCTGTGGTAGACCCTGTTTGGTGGGAAATCTGCAAGATCAATTCTGGTTGTGAAAGAAGATGGCGAGTAGTGGAAAGATAGAGATCGAGAAATTTAATGGTCAGAGTTTTCAGTTCTGGAAACTCAAGATTGAGGATCTGTTGGTGGATAAAGATCAGTGGATCGTGGTAGATCTGAGTACTAAACCAACAGGAGTGCTTGATGAAGAATGGAAGAAGCTGGATCAGAAGGGAAAGAGCATAATACGATTGTGTGTCTCAGATTCATTATTGCTCAATGTTTTAGGGGGAGATACGACATAGTCTTTGTGGGACAAGTTAGTGACTTTGTACCAATCTATGTCTCTGGTGAATAAACTAATCCTACAGAAAAAGTTGTATAACTTGAGGATGAAAGATGGAGACTCAGTGACAGAGCATTTGAATGCATTTAATACTGTGGTAAGTCACTTATTATATGTTTATATTAAAATTTCAGATGAAGATAAGTGCATCAATTTGTTGTGTTCTCTACTAGATTCATGGGATAGTCTGGCTATTTCAATAGGTAGCAATGCAACTGCCTTGCAGTTTGATTAAGTAGTCTCATCCTTGCTGACGAAGGAGATGAGATGGAAAAATATGGAGAGCCAAAATGGTGATGCCTTGTCTATATGAGGATGGTCGCAAAATAGAAACAAAAATAATTCATCAAGTGGGAGATCTAAATCTAGTGGGAGATCTAAATCTCCAGGAAAACCTGTAAAGGTGGTTTGCTAGAAATGCGGAAAGGAAGGGAACTACAAAAGGTACTGTAAATCTAAAGCTCTTGACAAAGGAAAGGGATATTATGATGCTCCTTCTGCAAAGGCAAAAACCACCTCAGATTAACGTGGGGATGTGTACTTGGCTTATTCAAGTACACATGTAGATCGTGAGGCATGGTTGATTGCCTCAGGTGCATCCTTTCACTTCACTCCCCATAGAGAGTGGTTCTGCGAGTATGAGAAATATTGTGGTGGTGATGTCTTCTTGGGGGATGACAGGAAGGCTAGAATCATTGGTCGTGGAAAAGTCAAGTTGAAGTGCAAGGTGGAAGGATTAGAACACTTCTGGTTGTTCTGCATGTTCCTTAATTGGCCAGAAATTTGATTTATGTAAGCAAGTTGGATGATGCAGGTGTAAAAATAGTGTTCAAGAAAGATGCCTACAAGATGGTTCGGGGAGCACTGGTTTTGATGCGGGGAGTTTAGATTGGAACTCTTTACAAGATGCAAGGTAGCACTATTATTGATGGGTGCAATAGTTCTATGGTTACTGAAAGTGGAGTAGAAAATCTAGTGGTCTCTGGAGAAAAGATAATGCTATGGCATCAAAGGCTTGGGCATATTAGAGAGAAGGGCCTTCAAATAATTCATGGTAAAGGTATGGTAGAAGGTATGACTAATAGCTCTCTAGATTTTTATTTCTGTGAAAATTGTGTATATGGGAAGCAAAATTAGGTGAGTTTCCCCTCTTGTGGTAAGAGGGCAAAACAGATATTAGATCTTGTGCACAATGATGTGTTTGGACCTGTGAAGGTTCCATCACTAGGTAAGTCTATCTACTATGTATCATTTATAGATGACTTCTCAAGGATCTAGTGGAAAACCAGATAGAGAAAAAGATAAAGGTGCTGAGGACAGATAACGATGGAAAATTTTGCATCAAGGAATTTGAAGAATTCTGTAAGAAGTTGCAGAAAGAATGAACAAGATGTTGATGGAAATGGCAAGAAGCATGCTCGGTGGTGTCGGGTTAGGAGAGGAATTTTGGGTAGATGCAGTGGAGACAACATGTTACCTGGTCAACAAATCAACTTCATCAACATTGGAGGATAAGACTCCACAAGAGGTATGGACTAATAATAAACCCTCTCTTTCACATCTGAGGGTCTTTGGATGTGATGCATATGTACATGTTCCAAAGGAGAACAGAACCAAGTTGGATAGTAAATCTGAAAAGTGCATCTTTATTAGGTATAAGGATGGTTTGAAGGGTTATAAGCTTTGGAACTTAGTAATAAGGAAGGTTTTGTACAACTGAGACGTGATGTTCAGAGAGGTGAAAGATGTTATTAATCATGAAGTCCAACCAAAGGAACCTGAGAAGATAAAGTTTGAGCTTAAGGAGGAAGAATCAGACTCTACAGCAGAAGAGGAATCAAAAGATGAAGAGCCACAAACTCTGGGTGTGAGAATATCAGTTCAAGAAAGAAGCAAGCCAGATAGGTATAGTCCATCCACTTTCTGTTCAAAATTTTCTTTATCTATTACTGATGATGATCCCATAACTTTGAAGGAAGTAGTAGATTCAGACAATGGAAAACTCTGGAAATAGGCCATGGTTGATGAAATGGCATATTTGCACAAAAATGTGACTTGGTATCTGGTGGAGTTTCCGACTCGAAGGAAACCCATTGGCAGCAAATGGGTGTTCAAGAGGAAGTCAAATGTAGAAGGAAAGGTGAAGAAATACAAAGTTTGGTTGGTAGGAAAAGGTTATTCCCAGGTCCTAGGAACTGATTTTTGTGATATTTTTTCTCCTGTTGCCAAGGTAGCTTCTATTAGATTACTTTTATCTGTTGCTGCTACTTTTTATTTTGAGGTAGAAGAGATGGATGTGAAGACATCATTTCCTCATGTGGATTTGGAAGAGGAGATCTACATGAAGAAACCTGAAGGATTTGCAGTGAAGGGTAAGAAAGAACTAGTATGCAAGTTAAAAAAGCCTTTTTATGGGTTACAACAGTCACCAAGGATGTGGTATCAGAAATTTGATCATTTATATGGGGACTTGGCTTCACCAGAAGCAAAGCATATCATTGTATGTATTTTAAATTAATTGGTGACCGTGTTATTTATCTGGTCTTGTATGTGGATGATATGTTGCTGGTTGGAAATGACAAAGAAATTATCCATTATTTGAAGACCCAATTGTCCTCCAAATTCAACATTAAAGACATTGGTGATACAAACTATATTTTGGGCATGGAAATTAAAAGAGATCGGGCAAAGAGGAAGCTATGGTTAAACTAGAGGAAGTATGTTGAGACAATAATGCATAGGCTTAATATGTAGGACAGTAAACTAGTGAAGGTTCCTATTGCTGTTGGTGTAAATTTATCTATTGAACATTGTCCCAAGACACAAGAAGAGGAAGAGGACATGTCCTATGTTCCATATGCAAGTGCGGTCAGTAGCCTAATATATGCGATGCTCTATAATAGACCAGACATTGCACATGCAGTGGGAGTATTGAGCAGGTTTATGTCAAATCTAGGAAAGGAGCCTTCGACAACAGTGAAGCAGGTTTTCATGTATTTGTGTGGCACTAGTGATTATGTTTTGTGCTACCAAGGAAGACCAGGATTAGACAGAGTTTTGGATATTCATGGCTTTGTTGATGCAGACTGGGCTAGAGATATAGATCAGAGAAGATCTACAAGTGGGTATGTGTTTAACCTATTTGGAGGTGCAATCAGTTGGATGAGTAAGAAACAATCTATAGTGGCACTATCAACTATAGAGGAAAAATACATGGCAGCCACTCATGCAAGCAAGGAAGCATTCTGGTTGCAGGGATTGTGTTCAAGTATGGGGTTAGTACAGGGAGCTATAAGGATAGACTGTGACAGCCAAAGTGCAATTTTCTTGGAAAATAACCATGCTTATAATTCAAAGACAAATCACATTGATCTTCAGTATCACTTTGTGAGGGATATGATAGAAGACAAAAAGGTTTTCCTGGTAAAGGTGGACACTTTGAAGAATACTACAAATGCATTGATAAAATCTGTGAGCTCTGAGAAGTTCTATTGGTGTAGAGAAATAATGGGTGTTGTAGGGTTGGATAAATGACTAAGCTCTCCTGTGGCCCCCTGTGGAACAAAGACAACAAGTGGGAGAATGTTGGGTTGTGTTATATTCTTTCCACAACTAGCTCCCCTAGTTAACCAGCGAGTTAGAGGGGGGGTAGAGCCGCCCCTTCGTTGCACCAATTGTGCATCGAGGGGTTCACAGGGGTGTGGTAGCCCCTCCTATCCAAGGGGTTTGAAGGGGGTGGGTAGGCCCCCTCTACAGGGTCTGGGGCAGTGGCCCAGGGAATTTTTTTTTTGGACCCTATATTAGGTTGGGCTTACCTACCTATGGTTTTGTGCATGGTTTTCGCACATGGTTTTTGGTCCATGGTATTGGATTCTTCGGCATGTATATATATGTATTGTAACATTGAAAGGAACATAATGAAAAATCAATATGGTAGTCCCAGTTTTGGGATCCAGGGGAAAATCTTTGTTTATGTGTGTTTTATGTGTTATGCTCTCGCATTGTTTATTTCCTATGTTTTAGAATTCGTATGTAGGTAATTTCTGCATGGGGTTAAAACCTACAGCTAGAGTGCATGTCAAGCTACAATTCTGTTGAGTGATGGATGTCTTCATGGTGTATCATAGCTTCACCTCTGCATGGAAAAGTGCGCAGAGTCTTCAATGGTCCTTGGTTCACTTGATGAATTTTTAGCATGTTGTTCCTTGCTTTCATGTTGGAAGGCTTAAGAGGCTCACTTATTCGTGAAGGTGCATGTTACTCACATTTTTCCACTTCACATGCTTCGTTTGTTCGTCTGTTGGTGAACCTGTCCATCTGCATGTTCTTCCCTCATTCATCACGTTCCTTGTCTTGACATGTTTGTTGGTGTACTTGTACATGCAGTCACTCATGACGAGACAACATCAAATCCAAAACCTCCTAGTTTACCATGACACATGATCATTCGGATGCAAGCGACTGGGAGAGGAAGCGGGGTTGTGATGTGGGATGATGGCTCTGTGAAACTGCGGATGAAAACTATGCAAGAGTCACTAAGAAATGGAGGCATACAATCCGAGTTGACAGTGATTGTTTGTAAGGCCTGGCTCGACTGGGAGGAAAAATTGCGCAAATTTTGGGATGGACAGTCCAAGCTACAAGAGGGCAAGGTAGGCATGCTCTGTGCATTTTTCAAAATGAATAGTCAGCAGGGGTTGGACAGCCCGTTTTTCATAATTTTCCAGAGGAACAAGCTGGGTTGCATGAAGCGTTAGCAGGCAGGGATCATGCAGCGTTTCTAGGGAACTACCAAGGAGACTGACAGTCAGAACTGTGCAATTCCCAGAGGGAACTACCAGTTCGTTGCTCGGTCACTCACAGCCAAAGCTATGCAATTCCTAGAGGGAACTTCCAGTTGGCTGCTAGGGTCACTAGCAGCAAAAACTACATAATTCTCATAGGGAATTGCCAGTTGGCTGCTTGGTCACTGGCAGCAGAAACTTCACAATTCGTGGAGGGAATAGGGAGTCTGCTACTATGAGCTTCTTGTTGGGAAAAATGGCACTGAGGCCGGGAGGCCGGCCTGTTGATCATCTCTGCACAATTTCTGAGCTGAGCTGACTAATGAGCAGTGGAAGGCCTGCTCAATGATCATTATGCAATTTCTGAGATGAAAAATTGATCGACTGTCTACATGACCAGTATGAGAGTTGATTGGGTTGCTTGCGGGTAGTGCAACTTGAAAGGACTAGCTTGGTGCTTCTGCATTGTTCTGGTTGAAAGTCAGTCGAGTCGAAAGCAAGGTATTGGTATGGCTATCAATTAGAAGTATCGCCATCAAAACTTCAGCAAAAAATGACTAAGTGTGTGAACAGTCAAAAGATGCATAGGTGATCATACAAACACACACTCCTATGAATCAATGACGAAATGATCAAACCATCCAAACACACATGTTTAACATGACTAATCGATAGTGAAATCGACAAGCATGACACTCGTGATTGATCGTTCATGATCGAGAGGATGCTTGCCCGATAGTGAATGTGACCATGTGTGTGAGTGCGAAACATGCTTTCATGGCGAACACAACAAACACATATGAAGCAAAGACTTTGAGCATAACCAGAACATGGTCACAAGTGTGACTTAGACATCGACATGCAGGGACTTGAATGCAATAAACAAGCAAGGTGAATGTAAAAACTCCCACGAGCTCATAGAGTGAACCTAAGTGCGTGCAGTCATCAAGTGAAAATCTTCAGGGGAGGCTCCGAAATTAGTGCAGGCCAAAATTTTGGAGGGTGGTTATAGCCGCTACAATGCTTGGCGACACTCTGGTAGAACTTCAGCTTCTCTATTTTGGTTCATTGCTAGCACAGGGCCTTAGTGTTTCGGGGAGTATTGAATCGTTGTGCAGGTTACCTTAGTTTCTCCACTTACCCCTTGGACATACATGGTTCACCCTTTTCCAACTCAGTCAAACACAATCAAAAGTTAGATCTCAATGTTTTGAATTTGGGAAGGGTAGTTTAATTCACGAGTTGAGGATTTTCAGAGTATAAGTTTTCATCTCTGGTGTTGCTCCACTACCAACAGGCTTGGATAGTACCCTGGCAGAGTCATGTAGGAACACACCCATTTCTCCACTACCAGCGAGCCTCGTCAGTACCCCGATGGAGTTGCATTCTTCACTTCAATGTGTAGGAATCCTTTCTCTTATTTCCCCTTTGTATTTTTTAAAAGAACTGTGAATGGGCACTTATTTATTTTTGGGGTAGAAGAGGGATCCTGACTTATTGAGAGTAGAAGATGTTGTTCCTTCAAAGAAGCATGTTATACCTTTGACGTAGGTTTGCTCGTTTATATTTTTCCCCTTCTTTGTTTCTACTAGTTAGATTAGCTTAAACACACAGAGCAGAAAAATGATTACAGGCATGGGGCTTCCCAGTGTGGACATAGGTTCATGGTTAGACCAAAGCTTCCCTTACAGACAGTTCATATTTTCTGCCAGGACTTCGTCGGTCGTAGGTTGTAACCAAGCATAGAGAAAATGGACACAAGACGGGCCAAGTGCTACAATGTCACAAGTCTCTTCAAATTTCAGCCACATGCTCTATTGAAAAGCTAGAACATAGTAGCTGGCAACACTTATTTCTGGAAACAAAAATAGTAATATATCAGACAAACAAAATGAACGTGAACAGAAAATAGTAAGTAGAATAAAACAAGGCGAAAGCAAAGATAATAAGCAAAACAAACCAAATGAAACAACAAGCAGTAAGCAAACTATGTACATGGCATGGGTGCGGCCCGGCCTACTGAAACTAGTGTTTGAGGTCTTCGACATTGAAGGAAGATTATCAATCCTCCCGTCAAGTGATTGCAAATGATAGGTGTGTGAGCCAATTTTCTCATGGCCCAGTGCCGGTCCACCAAGCTCTGCTACAGAAACCCGGTGGCATTCCAAAAGACTTACAAGTGCAGGAAATACCATTGTTTCAATTGTCTGTAACATGGGCTCAAATGATGGCACGAGGTAGTGGTTTTTATTCCAGGAAGGGTTTAAGTTTCTGAAGTCAATGTGTAAGTGGATCTTCCCAGATTTCTTAAGTGCAGGATTTAAATTAGAAAAACAAGTATGATGACGAAATTTGCAAGTAGTCCAAACACTTAAAATGTTAGTCAATATTTTCGGCAATAGGAGGACAAACAACATGTATGTGTTACATGTTCTTTACTGCAATGGCTTGTATCCTCCTTTACCTTGAATCTCATGTTGGATTGCTCATGTGCAATGGGTACTCAGGTCATCATCTACTCATGTAGAGCATCTCAGTACTGTTCAATCAAGTGGTCAACAATTGGTTGTTGTTGCGGTGCCTAACTTGTACCAAGATTGGCCATCTTCGAATCGTGCTGGGTTCCTAGGTTGCTTTGTTCATTCATGGTGCTGGTGCTTCGTGCGTTTAGCATGAGTGATTCAACATCATCATTTGACTTTTGACTTCAAAAAACTTGAAATCATGCATGGTTCATTGTTTTGGATGACTAAAATACACTCCATCCTTGAGCCATCATGTATTACTGATTTATCAAGACTCATGGCGCACAACTTGTTTGTACATGGACCGTCTAGCATGCTGGTACTACTACTACTACCATTGTTGCTACTACTGCTACTATCAGAAAAACAAACTGTACAAGTTTCATTATCATCAGTTGGGTGAGCAAGGAGTCCCAACTGCTTGGTTGATGTGGTTGGGGTTGGTCATGCAAGATAACACTCCAATGTATTTTCCAAGAAGCAGTGGTAAAACATGAGTTCTGTGAAGGCCAATGGTTCTTTCTCGCCATTAAGGGGAGTGACATTGTGTTTCATATACCTCTTCAATAACACCAGGATTTGGTTACATCTACCCTTGTACGGAAGCCACATGTGAGACCGGTCTATAGCAAAATATCCGTCTAGCTTGATGGACTAGTCTCTACTAAGTAGCAGGCCATATGCTTCCAATATGTCCAAAACAACTATGTTGATGCATTGGTCGACTCGACTGTCATGGGATAGTTGGATGATCATGTCTCATAGTTCACCAATGGCTGGTACTAATGTTCTATCGAGTTGGATGATTATGGTGGATGTTTTGCTCCATCGTGTATTGATATTCTTAGCAATGGAGAGTGTCATGACATTGGTTGTCGTGCCAAAATCAATCAAGTAGTTGTGGACATTGTAGTTGAAAATTTTGAATGAAAGAAGGAATGGGGGGAAACCTGAGTTTTCTTCTTCCATCCCGAGTGTATTGAGCGCAGTGGATAGTGATCCAGGGGCTGTTCTTACTCCCTTCCTGGTGGAGGCCGTGCTGTCTATTGCTCTTTGTCCCAATGCACACAATAGGATATCTCGCTACTCGGGACTTTGGCTGGTTCGAAAAAATTGATGTTCACTCGAGTTTTCTTCATCTCATCGACTATGTTGTAATCTGGAGGTGGTAGACTCATCGAGGTGTCCAGGGTGGAATGGATGTTCGTGTTGTCCAACGAAGTGTTCTGCAACATTCTTCCCATGGACGTACTCTTATCCGCTGTTGTCTTCTTGGACTTGGTTTGTGTTTTCTTCTTTAAGGTAGCCGGTGAGTTGGTCTTCTTTATCAGTTGTCTCACCTTCTCTTGCATCTCCTTAGGTGTAGGGGGAGCCCCTTTACTGTTAATATGGTAACGATCATTTTTCTTTTGGGGCTACTTCTCAGTGTTCGTCTTCAAGACTACTTGTGATCACTGGTATGTGTTCACCACATGCCCAGAACTTGGTGCTTCATCAGGTGCAATCTCTTCATTATCCTCAAGGTCTTTCGGTTGCTCCTATATGTCGCCATCCACCTCGAGTGTATGAGTACATACAGAGGTAAAAACTCACTTCCAATATGAACAAGAGTTCTTGGGCTGAAATTCTTCATGGAAGGAACAAAAATTAGGATCAACACATTGATCAAGTTGGAACATAGGCTTCTATGGAAATTTGGAACCAAACTGGTTGTTGCTTGATGAGCCTGTTGATGAATTTCTTGCCTATCTCTGTCTGGGCGGATGACTGCTCGTGAATGTGTCTGCCTTCCATTGCTTGAGTTTGGACACTTCGGTGGTCAAGTTCTTGACAAAGCGAGTGAGGGTCTCAATATCAGTTGCTTCCTTGTCTCTGGCCTTTCTCGCCATTTCTTGGGGCTTTCTTCCCACATCCTTGCACTCTTTCATTGATTAGTCATCCTTTATGACTCGAATGGTGTGCAAGTCTTTCTCAACAACAATAGCCTCTTCGCAACTTTATAAAAGTGTTGGCTTCACAGCTCGTTTAACGAACTGTGCAAAGGTGGTTGGTAGTGCAGACATGTAATAGTCGACAATGATGGAGTCATGAGGTTTGGTGTCTACTGCAAACTTGTTCAAAATATGCATAAACCTCTGATTGAAATATTTCACTTTCTCTTTCCCCTCCATCCTAAGGCTTCCCAATTCTTTGAGTAGCATGGTTGGGATCTTATCATAAGCAAAATTTTCAAGGAACATACGTTTGAAAGAACCCCAGTTCTATATGGAGTTGGGTGGAAGGCTGTGATAACAAGCAGCTACGCGGTCGTCCAAGGTACATAGAAAAAATCTGCATGGTACGTCATCATAACGTACCTCAATGGTATACAGCTATAGGTAGAGGTTATCTAAGTGGTCTTATGCCTTCACTATGCTGTAAGGGTTGAACATGATGTTCATTCACTCTTATCGCTTTGGAATCCTGTGTACAATGTCTGGGAGAGCCAATGGTCCCTGATTCATCCATTCAAGATTTAGGTTAGCCTTCTCTCCATCCTCTTCATCTTCTTCCTCTCCTTCAGAATCTAATGGTTCCAAATCTGAGTCTGTCGATTCATCTCTGCCTCCACCTCCTCTGCTAACTTCCCCTCCACATCCTATACCGAAGTTTGATCCCAAGACCACAAGAGTGACTTTTTCATCTTCAAAGAAGACTGGAGGTTCCTCTTCCTCTTCAATATCTTCTTCCAAACCTTCAAGAGTAGCAAGGACTACTTCTTCCACCGATGATACAACAACCCCTGTGGGAGTGGCTTTTGCCTTCTTAGATGCGTGTAGAAGATACTATATGCCTAAGATTAGTCCAACAGCTTTCACGAACTAGCAAGCAATGGGATGGATGGAGCGAAGGTGTTGATATGAAATCTTGTGTTAAATTCTGGGAGGTGAGGAGTAACCAACTACTGAGTCGTGAGAGAGGGAGTGCGAGTTACTACCTTGACAAAATGGTTGATGAGTGAGTGTGAGGGGAATTTCAGCCATGTACAACTAGCTACCCTCCTTCTAGCGCTAGAAATGTTGATGGTGCTGGACCCACCAACATTCATGGGATCACCCGGGTATGAAGTCCCAACTAGACCTCACACTATTTGGTGTGGGAGTCCCATCCAGTATGATGGCCCGGTTGCCATTTTCTTGAGGATTTGCATCAACTCGTGCTTGTTAGCACAGGTTAGTGGTTCTCTTTGTCTTCGAGAAGTGAGGTTCATGTGCCTAGTGAGTGTAAGTGTACTTATATCAATGGTTCTTTCACTGTGAGGGGAAGAAGGTGAAGGTGAGTTCCAAGTTGAAAGGGATCAGTCCCAACTCAACTAGGAACACACAACACAAAGGACATACACAACTTTTGGTGGAGAAGTCCACTCGGATGTGGTAGTCACAACATACAAGGTAAGATAACACGTACAACACTCATGTATTAGTCCAAACGAGTAAAATTATTGTTGCAACAAGGTTCATGTGAAAGGGTTGTTTGATGTTTGGTGGACCAGTCAACATAGACGAGAGAGCATTAGCAGCAGATACAATACATTTCCATTAATAGATTATGCATTACAACAAATGAATCAGTTTAGATGTAGAACACAAGTTAAAGAAAAATGCATTACAAGTGTTAAAGATTAGTCTTACAAAAATAAAATACATGTGTGAAAATGTGTTGTCCTATTGACAAGATTCTGAATTAATTGAAAGTTCTAGGACACATAGTTACACCATACATCACTAACCCTGTCAGCAGGGTGTTGGAGCCACTACTTACTCCTCAAAGAAAAGATTACAAACTCTCTTGGCTATGTGGGAGGAGCTGAGGTGAAAAGTCCTTTCATGTACAAATGAGGGGGGTATTTATAGCCAAGGGTGAAACTGACCCTTGTGGTTGTTCGACTACCCTCATGTCCGTTCGAATTCCATGACTTTTTAACATACATAACTCTATGTTCAACAAGTGGGTCTCTTGGACTTCCACGTTACATCACATTGATTGACAACAAGCCCATAGTGGAGATGTGGGAAACATGACTCATGAACTAACTCGACATGACTTGACATGACAATGCTAGTACATTCATGCTACTACTAGAGTGCATGTCGAGCTACAATGTTACTGAGTGATGGATGTCCTCATGGTGTATCATAGCTTCACCCCCACATGGCAAAGTGCACAGAGTCTTCAATGGTCCTTGGTTTGCTTGATGAAGTTTTAGCATGTTGTTCCTTGATTTCGTGCCGGAAGGCTTGACAAGCTCACTTGTTTGTGAAGGTTCATGTTCGTTGCGTTTGTCTTCCTTGTATGCTTCGTTCATTCATCCATTGGTGAAACTGTCAATCTACATGTGCTCCCTCCGGTCATCCCGTTCGTTGTCTTGAAATGTTTGTTGGTGTACCTATATCTGTAGTCACTCATGATGAGACGACATCCAATACAAAAACCCTAGTCTACCATGACACATGATCATTCAGATGCAGGTGACCAATAGAGGTAGTAGGGCTGTGATGTGGGATGATGGCTCTGGGAAATTACTGATGAAAATTGCGCAAGAGTCACTGGGAGATGGCGATAGACAATTCGAGTCGACAGTGACCTTTTTCAAGGTTTGGCTTGGCTGGGGGGGCAAAATTGTGAAAATTTTTGGAGGCACAATTCGGGTTGCAGGAGGGCAAGGTAGGCATGCTCTGCACATTTTCAAAAATGAATAGTCAGTAGGGGTTGGACAACCCGTTTTGCGCAATTTTCTAGAGGAATAGGTCAAGCTGCATGAAGGGTCAATAGACAGGGATTGCATTGTTTTTCTGGAGAACTTCCTGGGAGACTGGCAGCCAAAAATGTAGAATTACTAGAGGGAACTACCAGTTGGCTTCTTGGTCACTAGCATCTAAAATTGCACAATTCCATGAGGGAACTACCAGTTGTCTACTGGGGTCACTGGCAGCCAACACTGTGCAATTCCGAGAGGAAACTTCTAGTTGGCTGCTCAGTCACTGGCAACAGAAACCGCACAATTCTTGGAGCGAACAGGTAGTCTGCTGCTAGGAGCTACTAGCTGGGAAAAATTGCACTGAGGCCAAAAGGCCGACTTGTTGATCATCTCTGCACAATTTTTGAGTTAAGCTAACTAATGGGCAGCGAAAGGCCTTCTCATGAGCACTGCACAATTTTTGAGATGAACAGTTGGTCCACTGTCTGGATGGCCAACACAAGCGTTTATTGTGTTGCTTGTGGGTAGAACAACTTGAAAGAACTAGCTTGGTTCTTCTAAGTTGTCCTGGTTGACATTCGATCGAGTCAAAAGTAGGGTGTTGCTCTAGCTGTTAGTGAGGATTCTAGTTGTCAGAACTTCAGTAAAAATGACTAAGTGTGTGAACAATCAAAATATGCGTAGGTGATTATACAAACACACACTCGTATGACTCGACGACGAAACGACCAAACCATCCAGACACACATGTTCAACATGACTGACCAATGGTTCAAGCTACAAGTCCGACACTCGTGATTGATTGTTCATGACTGAGACGATGCTTGCGCGACAGTGAATGTGACTTCATGTGTGAGTGAAACAAATGCTTTCATGGTGAACACAAAAACACATACGAAGGAAAGACTTTGAGCATAACTACAACATGGTCGCAAGCATGACTTAGACATCAACATGTAGGGACTTGAATGCAATAAACAGGCAAGATGAATGTAAAGGCTCACACGAGCTCATGGAGTGGACCCGAGTGCGCGCAGTCATCAAGTGAAACTCTTTACGGGAGGCTCTGAAATTGGTGCAGGCCAAAATTTTGGAGGGTGGTTGTAGCCACTAAAAAACTTCCCACTGAAATGAATGTTACCATTTTCTAGGAAAACATGTCCAAGTCTTGAACCAAATTTTCTTAATATATTTATTATAATGAAACTCATTTCATTTATCATGTTATAATACACATGCATTATTGCTTTCTATAATGTAATTAAATGTTATCTTTGTTGAGGTGTGATATATTTAATTAGAAATTGAAACATCGAATGAATCGTTGTTACAAATATGTTGAAATTTGCAACCCCTATAGGAGCTAAAAGAAGTAATAGATTCTTCTTAGGAAATGACTCAATTTCAAGTGCATTATTAATAGGTCCAATCAAATAAGACTTAATTATACCTATAGTTCCTTGGATTGTCATGTGCAATGGATTAACCCTTGATCTATAATGGTCAAGGATAATATCAAATGCTTTTCTCTCCTCAACACCAAGACTTTTAAAGGAGGTAGACTTTCCATGTTGGTTAGGGTGAAGGTAGAATTTAACCTTTTTTTCGTATATGAAATGAATATCACAGTTGGAAGTGACTTCATTAACATTTTTTTTTCCCAATTATGCACATGATCATGATCTCTATGTCTTAGCATCTCAAACTCATTATAATTTATATATTTATTGTTATACAATCCACAAAGGATCTCTCACTCACTATCCCTAGAATTTTCAAGTAGATTTTGAACTTCTTCTTTGTAAAATTCAATTAGATCAATTAGATGAAATGGATTGCAATTAGTATGTCATGGTTAGTATTGAAAGTTTTCCCAATTATGCACTATCTCAATAGTTGTTTGATCTATATCTCTGTGAAAATCATGAAATTTCTTGTACAATACAAACTCAAAGTAATGAAATTCAACAAACTTGTCATCTTCTTGATTGGGAATTGAGCTAAATAGAGGGAAAACACGTACAATAGTTTCATTCTTCCATAGTAATCATTTATCCCCATGTTGACATTTTTCGTATGACTATGATTATGTGATATCTATTAATGCAAGGTGCTCAATATCGACAAGTTACTTCTTATATGCATCAATAGGGAAATTATCATTTTCAGCATTGTGTGTATCAACCAATACTTGTTTGAAAACCTTTATACCAACATTTAGAACCACATATCAATGGTTACATTCAAAAAGAGGGAGCTCTAGAAGAAAATGGCATGTCTTTTGTGCACCTATATCCTCGTTAACAATGATTTCACACAACAAAATGTTGTATACATGAGCTACTGGTGAATTTGGATTTTGAATAAAGGATACACACATAAACATATTATGGAATGTTTTTTATTCTTTTTAAGTTTTTACAACATGTTTTTCTATGTAATTAATCATGACGCATGTTGAAAGAATAGGTTACCAATCTACATTATCCCTCCACATCATCAATTTTTCATGATTGCATGTATTCAATATTATCATCATTTGATCTTGGTGCATACTTATTTTCTCCATTCTCATCAACATTATGTTTTTACCTATCACATAGATCACGTGGTGTCTTATATTGACATACCAGTCTTCCTACTTTCTTTCAGAGGAAAGATCATTCGTTGCAGGTGATGTGACACTCATAAAATTTTCTTGATTGCATGTATTCAATATTATAATCATTTTGTCTTGGTTCATACTTATTTTCTCAATTTTCATCAACATAATGTTTTGACCCATTACATAGATCACGTGGTGCCTTATATTAACATATCCATCTTCCTACTTTATTTAGGAGGAGAGATATTTCATTTCAGGTGATGTGATGCTCAACAAAATTAAGAAGTTCTTCATAATAAATCATAGGATTAGATTGAAATATTTGTTTTGTGTCCTTTAATCAAGGATTATAATCAACATTGAGTCTAACATAAATATTTATTTAGTGTTGATCACATGGATTCATTGCATATACACATCCATCAAAATATTCTTTTGTAAAGTCAACTTGTGTAGAATCATCCGAATTAAATGTTTCCATATTGGGAGCATTGGAAGTCTATTCACATGTGGTGATCCATGGAATTTCCACTCATAGTGACACCAATAATCCGTAGCTCAATGAAAATAGTTGAAAATTTCATCTCGAAACATTGTATGCCTTAAGTGCATATAATGCGCTGCAATATGAGGATTATCAATTACATTCCTGCATCTTCATTTTCTTGCTTCCAATGGATTTGTAGGACATGTTCCCAACATTAATTTATGAAACTATGGCCATTGCATATATTATGCACTTAACATAAAGAATATTGTATGGCACCCAATCTGTTGAACCAATTCAGATAACTGAACATGTCAATTATTCCAATATGCACGTGAGCCTCTTAGTACATTTCCAAATTGCATTAATATCAAGTCACAACTCTGGAATATTTTGTAAATGTTCTCGTAACGTATCCATTATTGTTGGTAGATCTGTCATATTCTTCTTTACCAAGAATGTAGAGGAAGCCTAAGCACCGTTGCTAATGATGACATTAGGTAAAAGGTACCCAAATCATGGGTGCATTCCAAACCTTTTATCACTATATCAGAGAATATGTTTTGCATACTCATGAAGATGGAAATTTCTCTTTCATATTTGCAACTAATCTACTTCACCCTTTTGAAACAATATTGGAAATTTCATATCAGATAATCCCACAGTGTTATATTCATTGATTAGAGATGAGCCAATGCCAAGCCAACTAAACAATTCCTCTGCATTAGGGTTATGTTCCATTGAGTTAGGGTTCTCTTCCAAATGTCTAATAATATCAATATATCTTCATGAATTTGGAATATTTTTTTCAAAATAATATGTTTGTAATCCATCTAATGCATCATCAATCCATAGAACCCCTTCCAACATTGCGAATTCAATGTCAAAATTTGTTTCTTCCAAAGAAACAACATTAATCATATGTAACACATATATTGCAATTTCAGGAAATTCTCCAAGTGCATTATTATTTGAAATCCATGGTAATATAGATCATTATCAATATTATAATATTATGCATGAATTGCAATATCTTTTCTGATAGTCTAATCATAATTTGATCCTTTTCCACCTTTTTTAAACATGAAAATCATCAAATCCAAGTCTTTAATATGTCGAGGTAATCCCATGGCAAGATTGGTAAACCCTTGTGGAACACTAATGGTGTGTCTTCTATATTTTTATTGTCCACCTATTGAATTCATAACCTACAAATTCAGGCTTACACATGCTATGAACATCTCTTGAACTTGTGTTAGTGCTTCAAGAATTTCATATTGTCTTCCTAGATTCAGATGGTTATCAGTTGGATTAAATACCTAAATTCCAACATATGACTCTTCACACACATGGAAAACTTGAATTTAAGTCAATCGATCAATCCTATCATGAAATTTTTATGTGGAATATGCATATTAGTGAGAATTGTAGGTCGAACATGGGCATAGATATCTTTTAAACAACTTTTTCCATAGGATTTTCTTTTGCATCATGTACCATCTTGTAATTAAAAATAGAAAAGTAATTATATTTTATCTTTTGACTGTGAAGAAGATATATAATTCTTATCATTTTTAAAATTATGTTAACGTGGGACTTAAATAAACTCTCTGGATATCTAGCCCCAAGGGTAGTTCAATTAGTCGAGTTCATGTTTCTTAGTAAATTGCCAATTGGGAGGTCACAGGGTCAATTCTCCTTGACGCCCTTAGGGTTAGGCCCAACCAGATAAGCCAACGAGTGGATTGCTTTGGGTGGTTTTTCCTAAATTATTACCCTTGGATGTAGTAGCCACTTAGTGACTATGAACCATAGTTGGAATATATATATCCATGTTAATTAATATATATCAATATCAAACTTCACATATATGTATATACAAAGAGAGAATTGTGATACAACATTACTTTAATTTTTTCCATAATAAAATATTTTAATATCTAAAAATAATAAGTAACTCATAAGAAAATAAAAATAAAAAGCTCTTTAATACAAAGGAGGTGTAATTCATTCACTTCTAAATATAAAAAAATCAATATGGGTGATAAATAAAAATTTCAATATATTTGGTTAAATAATATTGACATATATTTTAAAATATATAAATAAGAAAAAAAAGGTTGCAATAGATTAATGTGATTTAGAAATACCAATATAGATGTATTTAAGAGCTGAGAATGATCAAATCTCTTGATGTGCAAAATTTCTTTAAGAGTACAAAACTTTATATATGTGTGTGTGTGTTTTTAAAATCATTGAAAATCTCTTTGGACACTTGGGTTGTGTAGAGTACACGGGGTAACTTTTCAATTCCAATAAATCTTTGCTAAATTTTAAATAAAAATAATAGAAAAATATATTTTAAAAAATGACATAATGTAGAATAGTTAAAATAATTACCATAATTTTTTATTGTTATTTTGGTTTCAATTGATATATAGTTAACACTGGAATATTTTACTTCCATATTGTCCACTTTAAAATTTCTTTTTTATTCCTAATATATTTTTAAATATACATCAATATTACTTAATCTTAGTCTTAATTTTTTTTTATTTATAGTCCTCTTCTCTTTGACATTAACATATTCTATTATGGTTCACACACACACACACACACACACACACACACACACACACATATATATATGAAGTGGATCTTGAAATACATTAGTTGAGATGAATCTTCAAATAATATATTTAATTATTGAAATATTAAAAAATAATTGTATATATTTTTCACAATTTTTACTTTTAATTATACTATATATTTTTAAAGGTCATATAAATTTATATTAATTTATGTATACTTCAAAATATTTAATTTATGGTTGAAATAAAGAGAAATATTTTCACCACATAGGTTGTAATAGTTACAAGGCACTAACTAAGCACAGTGAGAGTAAGATTGTTGATGTTTAATTATGTTTTTACTTAAAACTAACCAAATATGTATATACATTTTTTTTAAATATAGCCTAATTTTTTTTATATTTATATATTATTTTATTTTTATTCCAAAAGGAACACTTGTCAACTCCATGTTGATTATAGATGGAATACACATCACTCATACTAGGCAATAGAATGTGTTTGTCCATATTTACATATTATTTAAAACAATTAAAAAAAAAAATCTTATGGTTAAAATATTTCAAGTAGTCTTATTATTCTAGTTTTTGGCCTGCTTTCATAAATATTTTCTAGATATATTTAATAGTTTATTTTGTCCAAAATATATCAAAGATTTAGTGTAATTGCAACTTGTAATGTACAAAATCCAAGTGCTAGTGTGTATTTTCAAGTAACTAAATCCATTTTTTTCCAAAGGAAAAACCATAATTTTCATTATATAAAATATTGAAAATTACATGTTGTAAATGTTGCAAAGGAGCATATCTCAAAAACTAGTGGCCATCTTGCCACATACAATATATAGTTTAGTATAATTGTGACTGCATATAAGTAGTTGAGTGCAAAATTGGATAAAAATATACATATCTATAAATATGTGATTTAGAAAAAATAATAAGAAAGTGTTCCATCTATGAGCTGAGAGGGATCATATTGATCCTTCATCCTGTATCTATAGATCAATGAAGGTCCTGTGATATTACTAAAATAAATCTTGTCTTAGTTGCTCCTGAAACATCCAAGTGCCAAAATGTTCCTGCACAACTTCTTTAGATAGACTGTCGGAAATTTGGTTCCTTTCCTTGTCGATATGACGACATATGATAGAGTCAAATTGGGATTTAATATCATTACTTCATCCAAAAAATTTATGAGTGTGTGTACATGAAGATTTTGCAGTTGATTAAACTAATTTATGATAATTTTTTAATCCCCAAATATCTGTAGTTGCCAACATCCTTTATCTAGGGGAAAAAAGAAGTAGAAGTCTAAGGTTGTTTAGTTATGCATAGTTATTTGTACCTCTCCCTATTCCAATTTTCAGTTTGAAATAATGATCTTCATTTAAATACAACACAACTCCACCACCACAACCTTTTGGTTGTGCGAAACCATCAAAATATGCCCAGAGCATGGTTTTCTCGATTACTTTTGTACTTATGCTCTGGTTCCTCTGATTATGTTCATATTTAGGGATTAAATAATATGTTTCCACTATATCCGAACATGTGGTAGTCCAATTTTGTTCTTTTTCATGAAATATTTTTTTGTTCCTCCCTAACCAAATATCCCAACATGCCAGTAGGGGTAAATTCCTCAGTTTTGCAGGATGGACCCTATTCCACCATAACTCCCAAGATTTTTTAAATGTTTCTCCTTGCCACCTAATATTAATTGCTAACATATGATATATCTCACTCCATAATTATATTGTAATAGAACATTCAAGGAACAAATGATTTATTGATTATGCATTTTCCTTTCATAAAACACACCAGGTTAGGCCTTGAAAGGATCTACGTTGAATATTAACACCTATAGGAACCTTGTTACATAATAGGAACCACACGAAAAACGTTTTTCTTAGGGGGGCTCTAAGTTTCCAAAGCGACCGCCACCACCAAACATTGTTATCAGGTTCGTTCTCTACGAAAATGAAGTTATAACCATCTTTTGGAGTGTATATGACATGGGGACCTAAAGTCTAGATTAGTTCGTCCTCCCTCTCCCAAGTTCTCACATGTGCTTCCAAGAGGGTGTTTGTGAATATAATCTAGTCTTGTTTCCATTGTTACAGAATTTGAAGATCCTGTGCCGATTTCCATTTTTTAACAAAAAGGTGTAGTGTTCTTTACATCAGCAATTTGATTCAAAATTCGATAACCGACCTCCTCAAGGAACTGTTGTATATCAGGGGGAAGGCTATGGGAATTACTACTTGTCGACCAATTATCCAGACCAATGCGGACCTGCACCCCTATCCCCACTCTCCAAGCCAAACATGCTATGATATATTCAAAGGAATTTAAAACCGCATGCCAGATCGAGGAGATATTCATTCTATTCCACCAAGGCAATATGATCCAATCCTCACCTAAAGCGACTTAACATATTTTTGAGTAACCACCTGTTTCCATCAAATATTTGTGGAGATTAATTTCCACCCCATTTTAAAAGCCATAGATTTTGAAAAACTAAATAGGTTTTCCATCCCCCACCCACCCCATTTTTTGGGCAAGGTGATTTTCTGCCAGCTAACCTAAGAAAAAAATTTACCTTCCTTTTTCCCTTTCCGAAGAAATATACAACAAATATCTTGGAATTTTTGGAGAATTCCCTTTGGAATCCAAGATAAGGACATCCAATATACAGGGATGACCACCAACATGGATTTGATAAGTACCAATCTACCATCCCAAGAAAGCCATCGATGATGCCATAAATTTAATTTTCTTTTGATTTTAGCTACTAGCCACATCCATTCTGAGATTTTATAGTTGTTATGTTTTAGGTGAAAGCCAAGGTACTACAGTCCCTCGTGAAAATCAAACTATATGTAGGGAAATATTTCAGAATCATAGTTTAATTCATATTGAGAAGAGCGTAATGCTGATAAAGTGGATTTTTCTTGATTTGTCTCCATCCCTGTAGCCTTACAAAAAGTTTTGAGAACATTGTAGAGAACAAATGTATCACTAATAG
The DNA here is from genome assembly GCA_031772625.1 of Pinus tabuliformis. Lineage (NCBI taxonomy): Eukaryota > Viridiplantae > Streptophyta > Pinopsida > Pinales > Pinaceae > Pinus > Pinus tabuliformis. Next base: position 112,922,316 of record CM062807.1, read on the forward strand.
CCCCGCTTAGAAATATGAGTGCATCATCAACAAAGAGTAAATGAGATAGGATTATATTTGTAGCAATATTTACACCTTTAAATCTCCCATGATTCCTTTCACCTGTCATCAATCTACTCAAGCCTTCCATGACCAAAAGAAATAGTAGGGGAGATCATGGGAAACCTTGCCTAAGTCCACGTTCAGCATGGAAAAAATTTATAGCCGATCCATTGATCAAGATGCTATAAGAAACAGATGTTGCACAACACATAATCTAATTTATAAAATGATTATGAAAGCCTATACAAGTCAATAGCATTTGAATGTACAACCAGCTTGTCCTATCATATGCTTTAGATAAATAAATTTTCAAAATCATGCCTTTCAATTTCTTTACTTTTATGGAGTGGAGGCCTTACTGTGCAATACCAATGGCTTCGTACATCTATCGATATTCTAAAAATGGAAATTGTTCCATGGACATCTATTGGGATAAGATAGGCTTAATTATATTAGCAATGATTATGGCTATGATTTTATATATGCAGTTACACAATGATATTGGCCTAAAATAATTAAAGCTAATTGTCTTATAATATTTGGGCATTAAGGTAGTGAATTTAGCATTAAAGGCATCATACATTCTCGCATTCAATTTTCATTCTTGGAAAACCCTTAGCAACTTTTGTCCAGTCAGATTGAAGAAAGTGGGATAAAATTCTATCGTCCATCCATCTGAACCAGGGATTTTTTATTTCTTGAACCACTTCAATAAGGCCTCCAACTCTCCCATTAATATTGTTGCATACAAGTCTTCATTTTCTTCCTCATTAACAAACCAAGGGAATAAACTAGCCACCTTGATAGTTTATGCCAGTGATGCCTCATGCTAGGCTTTGAACAAATTTCCAAAATGTTGAATACCAAGATTTCCTAAGCTTCTAAATTTCTACATTGAATTTCCATCCTCATCGTCAAGGGACCAAATATTATTTATGGCATTTCGTCCTCTTGAAAACTACTCAAAAAAAAAATTATTGTCATCTTTGGATTACATCCATATAGCTCTACTTTTAAGTCTCCATGATTCCTCCTTCTCCTTTAATAACTTGATTTTTTCTACCTCTAACGGTGTAATATTTGTTTTGATTCTGGAGAATCAAATCCACCACTATCAAGGTCTTCTAGTTTGTCTAATTCCTCTTCTATTCTATAGAGAGCTTCCTCTTTTTTTTTTCTTCTTTTCTTTTGCCCAGTCGATCATCCTATTTTTAAGGCGAAGAATATTCTAAGCCAGATTCTCTTCTGGAGACCTATCCTCACTAATGGACATACCTCCCACACTTCTTTGACAATCCCATGGAATTCCTCGTCTCTCAACCAAGTTGCATTAAATTTAAATGAGGCACGCGACTTAGGAGAAATTCTAGCGATTTCCATAAATAGAGGAGAGTGGTTTGATATACACCCTGATCCAACTCATTGCCTAATCGAATTAATCTTATCCATCATAGTTTCCTTGATGAGGAATATATCCAGATGTCCAACTAACGTGGCAGAGCCCGTTCTGCGATCTCTCCAAGTAGGTTGGGATCGCTCCACCTCAATATCGATGAGTCTATTGTTTTCCATGATTTGTTCAAAGAAATCCGTAAGTGAATCGACCTGTGCATTGTGACCCCACGATTTAGCATGTCCCAAGGAAAAATTCAAATCACCCCCTAGAATTATATTCTCAACTTGCATAAAGGATGAGCCCAAGATATTGTCCCAGAACTCTATTCGATTGTGACAAGGCCCATATATATTGATCATCCAAAAATCAAGTCCTAATTGCTTTGAGAATACATGTGCCATTAGAGCACCTTCATGTCCCCAGATATTTAGTAATTTCATCATTCTACCATTTATACCCATAGCAATACCACCTGATCATCCTGTTGTTAGAAAATTATATATTATAGAGCAATGGAACACATAAAATATATTGCAGAAATATAAACACTAAAAACACATAAAACAAGAGAGACACAGATATACGTGGTTCACCCAATTTCGTCTACATCCACGGAAAAATAGCCAGTCCTTCCTTTTATATTATCCATCAAACCAAAGAGATACAACCTACAACAAATCCACTGTAATTCCCTCTTCACTCTCACACAATCTCCTCTCTCTTTCTCACTCTGAATACAGATCTACATAGACTTAATACAATTCCCTCATATATAGCGATGGGTTTCCTTCTAGGGAAAAAAACCCTAAATTAAACATAACTTCTATCATCAGATATTTGCCTAATGAACGACCCAGATTGACCTTGAAATTACAACATTTTACAAGGAAATTTTACATCTACTTTTAACTTCGGGGGTGCTACCCCCGATCCCCTGCCACCCCCTAGACCCCCCTTGTAGTGCAAATATTACGGTTGGTGTTGCCACCACATTACGAACTAGGGTCCAATGTGGTGATACCTCTAAATAAAGAAGATAATCAAGCTCCACACCCAACAATCTCCCACTTGGAGACTGATTATAGCAACTCCACCATTGCTTCATTTGCTGGACAATGACTCCACTTTGGACTTGGTTGTTTCTCATCTTCATCATCATACTTAAAGACCAATTGAAACCAAGAAAAATCTCAGTTTCTCCCTGGTTACAACTTTTGTTAACATATCTGAAGGATTCTGGCTAGTTTGTATCCTTTCAAGCTTAAATTGTCCATCTTCCAACACTGACCGTATGAAATGATACGTGAGTTGTATATGTTTTGTTTTGGAATGAAATGTAGAGTTCTTTGCAAGATGTATGGCACTCTGGCTATCACTGTATAAACTGCCCAACTCCTGCTTCTTACCCAATTCATCCAGAAACCTTTGTAACCAAATCATTTCTTTGGTAGCCTCTGTAGCAGCAACATACTTTGCTTCCATTGTTGAGAGTGCAACAACACTTTGCAGTTTTGAAAACCAACTGATAGCTATTCCACCTACATTAAACATCACCCGCCATATCTACATCAACATATTCATGTAGAGCAATGTTTGAACCACCAAAGCATAATGCTTTATTTGTGGTACCTCTCAAATACCTGAGAATCTACTTCGCTGCCATCTAATGTTCTTTTCCTAGATTGTTCATGTACTTGCTTACAACTCCCACTGCATGTGCAATATCAGGCCTTGTGTAGACCATTGCATACATTAAGCTTCCAACTGCTGATGCATGTGGAACTTTAGACATATAAGTCATTTTTTCCTGTGTCTTGGAACACACCTCCTTACTTAGTTTTAAATGGCTACCTAAAGGTATACTAACTAGTTTTGCATTATGCATATTAAATCTTTTCAACACCTTTACTATGTACTCACTCTCAAACAATGTTAATTTTCAATTCTTCCTATCTCTAGTTATTCTCATACCAAGGATTTGTTTTGCAGCACACAAATCTTTCATTGCAAATGAGTTTGCCAATTTTCTTTTGAGCACATTTATTTCTTGCATGTTAGAACCTGCAACAAGCATGTCATCTACATACAATAACAATATAATATAGCTCCCATCATTTTTCCTTTTGAGATAAACACAATGATTAGTATGATATCTAGTATAACCTTGTTTAGACATAAACTTGTCAAATTTTAGATACCACTACCTTGGAGCCTGTTTTAAGCCATAAAAGCTCTTCTTCAACCTGCACACTAGTTTCTCGTTTCCTTTTACCTCATATCCTTGTGGTTGTTGCATGTATATCTCTTCCTCGAAATCCCCATGGAGAAAGGTTGTCTTTACATCTAGCTACTCAAGATGCAAATCTTTAGCTACTACTAGACTTAAAATAGTTCTAATTGAAGTCATTTTAACAACAGGAGAAAATATCTCATCAAAGTCTATACCCTCTTTCTGTGTAAACCCCTTCACCACAAGTCTAGGTTTATACCTTTTTCTACCTCCATCTTCTTCCTTCAACCTGTAAACCCATTTATTCTGCAATGTTGTTTTACCTACATACAACCTAACTAAGTCCCAAGTCTAGTTATGTGCTAAGGAGTCCATATCTTCTTTCATGGCTTGCTCCCACTTCTTCCTGGTTTCTACCTGTACTACTTCTTCATAACATTCTGGTTCACCAGAATCAGTCAACAATACATAATATAATGAAGGAGGGTATCATTAAGGGCACCTACTTATCTTGATAGATCTTCTAACACCACTTTCAAGTGTTTGAGGTGCCTGTTGCTGTTGTGGTTGTTTTATTTTTTCTTGTTGTTGATCATTATGATTTTCAGGCACCTTCATGTTTTCTGTGATATCATCAAGTACTGTGTATTCTCTGTTTTCTTTTTCCTATTTCTTTTCCTGCAACTGATCCTTATATGAAACCTTTTCATTGAATATGACATCTCTGCTCCTAATGATTTTGTGTTTTTCATAATCATGAAAGAGATAACCAAAATCATTAACACCATATCCAATAAAGGTACATTTCTTCGATTTTGCCTCAAGCTTTGTTCTATTTTCTTTATTAATGTGGACAAAGGATTCACAACCAAAAGTCTTTAAAAATGAGTAGTTTACCTTTTTACATGTCCATGCCTCCTCTGGAATACCACCATCGAAGGAACTTGAAGGACCTCTATTTATTATATAAGTAGCAGTCTCTACAACATCTGCCCAAGGTAATCCTGCATGCAATCTCATACACCTTTCATGCTCCATGATTGTCGTGTTCATCCTTTCTGACACACCATTTTCTTGTGGTGTTCCTGGAACTGCCTTCTCTTTATGAATTCCATTCTCTGAACAGTACCTATCAAATTCTATGTTGCAATATTCGCCTCCATTGTCTAATCTAAAACACTTCAACCTTTTTCTTGTCCCATTTTCAACCAAATCTTTCCATTTATTGAAAGTATAAAATACATCATATTTATTTCAAATGCAATAAATCTAGGTCTTTCTAGTTGCATCATCATTAAAAGTAACATAATAACGAGAACCACTGAGAGATGATACCTAAGAAGGTCCCCATACATCTCTATGCACAAGCTCTATTTTTTCCCTCTTTTTTTATTTCCAAAATTTGAGGTATCTGAATCTCTTATGTTTTCCATAAACACAATTCTCACATAATTTTAAATGAACATGCTTCAAACCTAACAACAAATTTCTTGAGTGAAGAATCTGCATCCCCTTCTCACTCATGTGTCCAAGCCTATGATGCCACAATTTCGTATCTCCTCCTATAGAGGTTATAGCATTAACAAAATTAGAAATATCTTTGCATAAATACAATGTACCAACCTTTTCTCCTTTTTCTATTACTAGGGCTCCTTTTGTGACCTTCAAAGTTTTATCTGTAAAAGTAGTTACACAGTCTTCACCTCCCAACTACCTTGTTGAAATCAAACTTTTCTTCAGATCTAGAACATGCCTTACCTCCTTCAATAGCAATTGATTTCTATTTTGTTGTTTTATGAAAACTGCACCCATTCCAATGATTTTACAAGGTTTATCATCACCCAATCGAACCTGTCCAAAATCTCCTTGAACATAATCATGAAAATTTTTCCTATCAGGTGTGGCATGGAATGAGGCACCTGAATCTACCACCCAGGCATCAATAATATTTTCTAATGAAAGAATCAAAGCATCTTGCAACACATCACCTGTCACATTCGCTTCATGATTGTTTTCTTGTTGTGCATCACCTTCTTTTCCCTTCCGAGACTTGCTGTTTTTCTTCAGGTGTCCTTTCTTCCCACTTTTCTAGCACACTATCCCCGATCTGGACTTGGATCTTCCTTTCCTATACATAATGCGATATCCTAGGCTATTTCCTCTTTCCATTTTTCTTCCCCTAATCTCTACAATCAAATTATTACCTAATGTCTCACAGGAGATTTTCCATCGCATTTCCTTGCTAAGGATTGCACCGACAACATCATCAAACTTTAAAGTACTAGATCCAGAGACAGAGTTGCCAATGGCCATAACTAAACCATTCAACTTTCTAGACATGAGCATAGAAATAACAAATCCCTAACTTCATCATCAAAAGTTACGCCTATAGAATTTAACTAACTCGCAACTGTATTAAATTCATTTAATTGATTAGCAACAGATCCACCTTATGACATCTTCATATTAAATAAACGCTTCATAAGAAATACCTTATTTGAGGCTGAGGGTTTTTTATACTCTTTGGCCAATGCCTTCATTAAACTCTTTTTTGTCGTTTCCTTTGAAATATTAAACTCTATTGACACCGTTGGGCACAGTCTTATTGTTCCAAGTGCCTTTCTATCGAGAATATCCCATTTTGTGTCTGTCATACTCGCCAGCTTCATTGTCTTTCTGCTCAATGGTAGGTACAGATATTTCTGATACAGATAATCTTCCATTTGCATCTTCCATAGCTAGTACTTTTGTCCATTAAATGTTTTGACCCTAAACCTACCATCTTCCGCCATTGCTCCCACTCGAACCAGGAACCCTTCTCTCCTGCGCGTTTATTAGCCAAATAGACCTTCAGCTCTGATACCAGTTGTTAGAAAATTATATATTACAGAGAAATGGAACACATAAAATATATTGCATAAATATAAACACAGAAAACAAATAAAACAAGAGAGACACAAATATACGTGGTTCACCCAATTTAGGTTACATCTAGGGAAAAACAACCATTCCTTCCTTTTATATTGTCCAGCAAACTAAAGAGATACAACCTACAGTAGATCTGTTGTAATTCCCTCTTCACTCACAAAATATCCTCTCTCTTTCCCACTCAGAATACAGATATACATAGACGCAATAAAATTCCCTCATATATAGTGAGGGGTTGCCTTCTAGGGAAAAAAATCTTAAATTAAACATAACTTCTACTGTCAGATCTCTGCCTAATGAACAACCCAAATTGACTACAAAATTACAACATTTTACAAGGAAATTGTACATCTATTTTTAGCTTCGGGTGTGTTTCCCCTGATCGCCCACCAGGGAGGGGTTCCTAAACATCGTTGTCGCCCCCACTTGGACCCCCCTTGCAGCACAAATATTACAGACAACATTTCCGCCACATTATGAACTGGGGTCCAATACGGTGATACCTCTAAATAAAGAAGATAATCAGGCTCCACACCCAACACCTTTCACATCTAAGGCATGGAATGTCCACCCTGGGACCATAGCTTTTCTAATAGAGAAATTTTTTTCACTAATTCCTAATGTCTCTTGAAGAAAACACATACCCAATATTTCCGTTGTGATTAATCTTTTGAAGGCTAGTTTTTTAGTAGGGCTAACCAACTCTCTATAATTAAATGATAGCCACTTCATCAGGAAACTGTACTCAAGTTTCCTTCTGCTCTAAGAACCCTACCAATTGATAATTGTCTACATTTTATGAATGGCTTTAGATATAAAATATTTTCTACCTTTTCATGCTTTAGAGAATTTAGGAGCCGATGAGATACCTATCCCCCCTCTGGCACCTATGGGCTACTTGGCTAATGAACTCAGTTTATATATATGACTGGCACAGCACTTCGATGATAATTCCTTCAACGAGAGATCATATGTGAGGGACAGAGCAGCAACAATAGGGAAAGGAGTCAAGAAACTAAGAGGGGATGAAGCCATAACACAAGCAACAGAGTTTAAAATAAAGGGTGATACCACCCCTTCATTTATAATAGGACATCTAATGAACGAGATTATATATGGAATTATGGATGTATAAGGTTCTATGGATGGGGGAAAAAGAAAGGTTCCTGGAATAGGCATAGTTGATGTTGCACATGAAAGGGTGACCACCGAAGGTGCCGAAGGAGCCAAACAAGAATGTTGGTGCTTTTCTACCATCTATCTTCTATGCCCCTCTGTTCTAGCAAGTTGAATCCTTTTGATGCTCCTATGCCATAGATTTTGATGCACCTTCCATCCCACCTGATTTATCCTCCTTTGTCCTTACCTTAGCAAGTAAGGGGCATTCTTTGAAAAATTTCCCAACTTCGTGACACCTCCTACATCTAAAAGGGATCCCCTCCTAATCCAACTTTTGCACTATGGAAAATCTCGCCACTGAAGCTGCGAGCTTTCCACTAGGCCCTCCCTAGTGTCAAGGTGAACCAGAATTCAAGCAAAATCTATCTTTCTCATCTCAACAAAACATTTGTCATAGTATAGAAATACCCCTAGATTATCACTAATTCTTTTGAATACATCTTCTGCCCAAAATTGCAGTGCCAACCCTAACACCCTAACCCAAATTGAACTAGCCCCCAATTGTTCACGTTCTTGATAAAATAATGGAGACCATCTCTTCAGCATTATATGAGCCATTTTAATGTGCCAAAATTTCCTTAGAACCCAATTCGCATGTTCTGGCCTTTTGAAACTAAGTGTGAACTAACCCATGGTCATGGTTACCATAGACCGCTTAACATATAAGACCAATCCCCAAGCCTCCACAATCCATTTCTTTAGGTGCGTTGTTGAGTAATTGAGACGCCAAACCCTACCAATGAGGACCTAATCGGTCATGTCCATGACCTCGTTCAATTTAATGCCTTCCCCAAGAACTAATTGTTGCCCTCTTTCCTTTGCTTTGGTGGATTTTGATTTCTTCCCTCATGTCTAAGGTTCTCCTTCCTTTGTAGTTCCTGAGCCCTTTGACAGATGACCTTCAGTTCTGCAAACCCCAGCTTCCGACCAACAGTGATCTGATGCACTAATAGCAATTCTAGCAAAACATCCGAAGGTCTGGGCCAAGAAGAAACCCCTAACCTGTGTGTTAGGCACAACTTCTACCCTCCTACCCATCGAAATATGTCTAGGTTTCTCGATCCCAGAGGATACCTCACCATTGTGATATGCCAAAACCCCCTTTGTTCCATCTCTATTATAGTTTCCAACTTCTCTTTCTTCCACTGAGCTAGGGTTAATACAGGTTTCGAGAAACTATAAGGTTGAGAGGGATGGAACTAGTAGATCTAGCTGTGTCTGAACAAATTCCCATGCCTAAGATACCATTACTCCTTTACCTTGAAACCCTAGTGAGGTTCGTCGAGATGCCGAGAAAAGGGTCTCTATAAAAAAACGAAATGTGTTGCCAAAAACCTCCTTTGAAGGTGACCTAGGTGAGACCACCTATAAAGTCGGTGAACCATTTGTTCTTGGTAGCTCCATATGTTATGCTTCTTAACCTGCAAAGCGAGACCCAGACACAGAAATAGCGAAGAAAAGATACCGAGACATAAAATATGCGAAGAAAATATACCCAGAGCACAGAATAGCAAAGATTTTATTATCCAGAGAGAAATGTTCACAGGCCTCTTCGAGGGGGCAACCTCCAATAGAGCAGAGCTCGATTACAAAAACAAGACACAATCTCCTCGCAGGGAGTCTCTATCCTTTATATATGCAATATCTATCTAATACTACCGCCCATTTGCAACTAACTGTGGTCCCGTCATTAACTGCGGGTTAACCACTTACAATTATTAATATGGGCTTTATTGACTCTAACTAATACTACCGCCCATTTGCAACTAACTGTGGTCCCGACATTAACTGCGGGTTAACCACTTACAATTATTAATATGGGCTTTATTGACTCTTGACTATGACGTGATCCCATGACATAAATAAGGAGGTTAGGGTGGGACCCTAACATGCCCTCCCCCTTAAGACTAGCCTTGTCCTCAAGGCTGAAGCTGCGGAAACTGCTGAAGAATAGCAGCTGGTTCCCAAGTTGCATCTTCCGGTGAGGTGTCTTTCCATTTGACGAGGACTTCCTTAATCACGCGGCCACGCAGGTGCTTGTCTCATGTGTCTAGAACCTGTTCAGGTTGAAGCCATATTGATCCTTCTTCATCCAATTCCGGTAGACTGGTTTGAATACGGCAATTGTTCCCAATCACTTTCTTGAGGCATGATACATGGAAAACTGGATGGATTTTTGCTGTAGGTGGCAAAGCCAGCTTGTATGCCACTTCTCCAATGCGCTGAAGTACTTGATATGGTCCGTAGAATTTTGGAGAGAGCTTTTGACAGCCCTTGTCTTTGAGTGAGGTCTGCTTATATGGTTGCCGCTTCAAGAAGACCTGATCCCCTTCTTGAAATTGGCGCTCTGAGCGATGTTGGTCAGCCTGTTGCTTCATACGGTTCTAAGCTTGATGAAGATTCTCGCGCAAGTGTGCCAACATGGTTGCACGGTGTTGTAAGAGTTGATCCACTGCTTGTACTTTGGAGCACCCCGTTAGGTAAGAAGTAGGGGACGGCGGAAGTTGTCCATAGACTGCTTCATAGGGAGTCATTTTGGTGGTGGCATGATAGTTGGTGTTGTACCACCATTCTGCCAGAGGTAGCCACTGTGCCCAAAGGTGTTGTTTTTCTGAAGTGAAACACCTAAGGTAGGTTTCTAGACATTTGTTGACTGCTTCGGTTTGACCATATGTTTGTGGATGATATGAGGTACTGAGTTTGAGTTGCGTGCCTTGTATTCTGAAGAGCTCCTGCCAAAAATTACTAGTGAAGATTGGGTCACGGTCGGACACAATCGAAGTGGGCATGCCGTGCAATTTGAAGATTTGATCCATGAAGGTTTGAGCAACCAAAGTAGGTGTGAATGGTTGGGGTAGAGCGCAAAAATGAGCATACTTCGATAGTCGGTCTACGACCACCATGATGACTGATTTGTTCCCCGACTTTGGAAGACCTGTAATGAAATCCATGGAGACCTCCATCCAAATTGATGCCGGAATGGGCAATGGTTGTAATGTGCCTGGTGTGTTGACTGTTTCTCCCTTGTGGCATTGACAGACGTCACATTCTGCTACAAAAGTAAGGATGTCCTGTTTCATACCAGTCCAAAAAAATGATCGTCTGGTGCGAGCGTATGTCTTCTGAAAGCCTGAATGTCCTGCAATGGGGGAGGAGTGCAATTCTGCCAAAATGCGACTTTTGAGGGTGGAGGTTGGTGATATGACGACTCTGTCCTTGTAGCGAAGAATATCATTCTGCCACGAGTAGCCTTTGCTGGAATTAGGATCTGCCTGTAATTGAGAAATGAGTTGGGAGAGCTCAGGATGCGAAAACCATTCCCCGCGAGCCTCTTCAATCCAGTCTTGAATGGGGAGGGATATTGCGAGCAGAGTACTTTCCTCCTCAAATTGGCGTGACAATGCATCTGCTACCTTGTTGTCTTTCCCTTTCTTGTAAATGATCTCATAATCATAACCCAGCATTTTGGCTAACCATTTATTTTGTTGGGGGGAAGATAGGCGTTGCTCCAAAAAATATTTGAGACTGTGATGATCTGTGCGGATTTGGAAACGTCGCCCCAACAAGTAAGGTCGCCAGGTCTCCACTGCATGTAAGATGGCCATCATTTCCTTCTCATAGGTAGATTGGCCCAAGTTCTTCCCACTTAGTTGTTGGCTGGTGAAGGCCAATGGTCGCCCTTCCTGCATTAATACTGCTCCAATACCTGTTCCCGAAGCATCAGATTCGATGAAAAATGTTTTGGTGAAGTCCAGTAGTGCTAAGACCGGAGTGGAACACATAGCGGTTTTGAGAGCGGTAAATGCCTGTTGTGCCTCGTCGTTCCAGAAGAATGAATTTTTCTTGAGAAGTTGCGTCAGGGGCTTTGCTATGCGGCCATAGTTGCAGACAAATTTACGATAATAGCCTGTGAGACCCAAAAATCCTCTCAAGCTTTTCAAGGTCTTAGGTTGAGGCCATTCTTGCATTGCCTGAATCTTTTTGGGATCAACCTTGACACCTTCACGGCCCACAATGTGGCCTAAATACTCAACTTCTTCCTTGCCAAACGCACACTTAGACATTTTGACAAATAATTTATGCTTGTAGAGCAGTTGCAAAAGGATATCCACATGCTTAAGATGTGCCGCCCAAGTGCCACTATAGATGAGGATGTCATCGAAGAAGACCAGGACAAATTTTCTGAGATATGGTTTGAGGAGGTGATTCATAAGGCTCTGAAAAGTGGAGGGGGCATTACAGAGACCAAATGGCATGACCAAGAACTCATAATGGCCTTCATGAGTTCTAAAAGCTGTCTTGGGAATGTCCACTTCCTTCATGCGGATTTGGTGGTAGCCTGAGCGAAGATCCAATTTAGTGAAGAATTGAGCCCCATTGAGTTCGTCCAGCAAATCGTCAACCACTGGGATGGGAAATTTATCTTTGACTGTTAACTTATTGAGGGCCCTGAAGTCTGGACACATCCGCCACTCCCCATCTTTCTTGAGGACCATGACGACTGGAGATGAGTAAGGACTAATACTGGGACGAATGACACCTGCTTCCAACAATTCCTTGATGATTTTTTCTATTTCATTCTTTTGGGTGAACGGATGTCTGTATGGCCGCACATTTGGGGGTTGGGCCCCTGGGACCAATGTGATGCTATGATCATGTTCCCCTCGCGAAGGTGGAAGTTCATGAGGTTTGTCAAAGACCGTCCGATGTTTATTCAAAATTTGTTGCATCTCAGGATGAATTGGTGCAGACATGGTATCTACTACCTGGATGGCATTAAATTGAGCTACTACTCCATGATGGCCCTTTTTTAACAATTTTTCCATACGATGCGAGCTTATGATAGAAGGGGCTCCTGCTTGTAGCCCACGGAGGGTATGTGTGTAGTCGTTCTGCTTAAAACTCATATATAACTCCTGGAAATCCATTGTGATTGGCCCAAGAGTGCGGAGCCATTCCGCCCCTAGGACAATGTCGCAACCCCCCATGTGTATTGCAAACATGTGGGTTTTCAATTTATAATCCCCATTTGAATTTTGACATTTTCACAGCGACCTTCACATTTCATTGTGCCTCCATCTGCAATCTGGACTTGGAAGTTAGAAACTGCTCGTACATAACAATGCGCTGCTTCAGCGATCTTTTGGTGGATGAAATTATGGGTACTTCCACTATCAATCAAAACTATTACTGGCCTATGTTTAATAAAACCCCTGATTTTAAGAGTTTGAGGGGAAGAGATTCCAGCCAATGCATGCAGCGAAATCATTGGTTCATCAGATACCATCTCCTGTTGGTTATCTTCTTCGGTTGCCTCTGGTTCCTCAAGTGGTGGATCGTCCTCGGCGGAGCTGTATTCAGTGGCATCGATTTGAAAAAACTTGTGCTCTTTGCATTTATGACCCGGGGAGTATTTTTCATCACAGTAGTAACATAGTCCTTGCCTCCTTCTTTCGGCCATTTCTGCAGGTGACACCTTTTGAATCTTGAGTGTTTGGGTCATATTGGGAGCCTGTGAGGGACGACCTTTAGCGGCAAAGTTGAGGCGGCTGGATTGAGCTGCTAATGCCCGTTCCACCTTACGGGCTATCTGGCAAGCCTCGTTCCATGTGGGGGGGTGGTGGAGTATAACCTGAGCTTTGATGGCTTCTTTAAGACCGCTGATAAAGCATTCCATGTAGAATTCATCTGTGAGAGCCTTAGTACGGAATGCTAAGGCTTCAAAAGCAGTAATATATTCATCCACTGTACCCGTCTGTCGGAGCTTAGTCAGACGCCCCAAGAAAGAGTCTTCCTGTTCAAAGCGATTTCGTAGAGCTTTGGTAAATTGGCCCCAACTCTGAAATTGTCCATTGCATCGCTGATACCATTCCTTCCATTCCCATCGTTCACTGTCCAAGTACATGGTGCCCACCATAAGCTTAGACCCCTCATCTACGATATGATTCAATTGAATATACTGCTCCATTTGTGCTAGCCATGCTGACGTGTGAGACCCGTCAAATTTATGCATATCCAACTTGGGAGGTCTCTGATTGGGTGGTGGGTGGGTGTGCCATATGTGAGGAGAGTGGCTAGATTCCCCCTCAGGGTATTCAGGGCCCTTATTCTCCTCCTCGTGGGCTGGCATCTTGCCCTTGTCTGTTAAGAGGCCCTCTAATCCTTTGAGAAGAGTTTGCATCTGTGCCATCGTAGAGTTGATGAGGTGCACCTCTTCTTCTAGTTTGTCCATCCTTTCAACGGCCATTGCTTGAGCGCGAGTTTCTACCATACACTCGGCTGACGAAAATTTGGGACCGCCGAAAATTTTTTACTAAGAATTGAATGGTACCACCTTGCTCAGCTCGTCGTCCTGATTCTGATGGGCTAGGTCACCAATAAACACCCCGGCAGATCCCAGACTTTTTTTTTTTTTTTTTTTTTTTTGGAAAACTCCTAACGGAGTTTTACTCCTTTCTGATCAATACTGCAGTCACCAAATCCTCAAAATGTCAATGCCACCAAAAGTCCTGCGAAAATCATATGCAGGTACAGGAACCCTTCGCAACTACTCCGATCTGATGGATCTGAGATATCTGAATGGTGGAACACTGCTGCTGCTGATCTGAAATATCCGATCTGGTGGATCTAAGAGATCTGAATGGTTGAACAACTGCCTCTCCTGACTGGAATAGATGACGTGTGATCCCCCAATAGAAAAGGGAACTATGGTCTTGGGGAGTGTCAGGTGCTACAGATCGCAATATACATAAGGGTCTAACAGTAGTACTCGGCCCAATGTTTCAGGGCTCTAACTAAGGAGGATCGACCGTACCCTTAGCCGTACAACCCGACTACCCTATCGTACGGGCGAGCAATCTCTCCGAGTGCTGTTCTCGGTGTACTGTAGCAACAAGACGGCCGAAGTTTTATCTATGGCGAGGTTTCAAGGGAGCTAGGGGGCTTCCTATATACCCAGAGGGTACGTGGAAGACAGTCCGTGCGCGGTTCTGTCTAATGCGCTACTACTCGAAGGGGTACCCACAGGGGTTACAAGGGAGTCCAACAGACGTGACCACCTCTTGTATTTCCTGCGTGCATGCCTCCCCAAATCCGCAGGTTTATGCGCTTAACGACAGATCCCGTGGTTTAAAGACGCCGGAACACGTCTCTAGCCTAAAAAAATTTTGCTAAAATTTGGAGATCCCACCGAGCCCTGGAAAGTGCTCTGATACCACTTGTTATGCTTCTTAACCTGCAAAGCGAGACCCAGACACAGAAATAGCGAAGAAAAGATACCGAGACATAAAATATGCGAAGAAAATATACCCAGAGCACAGAATAGCAAAGATTTTATTATCCAGAGAGAAATGTTCACAGGCCTCTTCGAGGGGGCAACCTCCAATAGAGCAGAGCTCGATTACAAAAACAAGACACAATCTCCTCGCAGGGAGTCTCTATCCTTTATATATGCAATATCTATCTAATAATACCGCCCATTTGCAACTAACTGTGGTCCCGTCATTAACTGCGGGTTAACCACTTACAATTATTAATATGGGCTTTATTGACTCTAACTAATACTACCGCCCATTTGCAACTAACTGTGGTCCCGACATTAACTGCGGGTTAACCACTTACAATTATTAATATGGGCTTTATTGACTCTTGACTATGACGTGATCCCATGACATAAATAAGGAGGTTAGGGTGGGACCCTAACACCATACCAAAAAGCTGATGTGGATATTTGGTCTACATGGGCACTAAATCCAATGGATCAAAGGAGTAGTCCACCAAGTCCTCATCTATCTCAGCAACGAAATAACCACTCGACTCCAAATCCTTTAGACTTAGTCACAGATACTCCACCTTTCTCGAATACTATGAACCTCCCTATTCCACACCAAAACTGTGAACGAACACATTATGGCGAACATGGAAACACGTTCCCAAACCCTCTCGGGGAAATGGTTATGTGTTTCCAAATCTTCTCGATGGTGACATCATGGAGCCTGATTCCATTTTCTAGATCTCTACGCTTCGGCGATTCAAATCACAATGGAAGAATGGTTTGCGAGTATGTAGAGTACACTGCTCTCAGGTCGCACCCCATTGGCCCTAGCGATCTAGAGCAAGGTCTCCGAGGTTTTCTCCATGGAAATCCTCCTGCGGCCAAAATAGGGAAAGGGGTTCTTTTTTACCACGGCATTGGTGTCGTGATCGGTGAGATGACTAGCATTAGTGACAGCATTTCAATCCTGCATGACGTTACTCTTGGAGTCACAGGGAAGCACGGAGCCGACCATCATCCAAAGAAGGTGTGGGACGGTGAACCTGTAGAAGCTTAAGGTATAATTTACAGGTCAATCAATCATCCTCTCAACACCATGTGTAACATCCTGCAGTCATCAGGCGACCGGGCGCGCTCCTTCCTCCTTGCGATGCGACTAAGGCATGAAACCTCGACGTGAATGACTAAGGGCGGAATACATAATGTGTAGGTGAGTTGGCGTTCACGTTTATATGGGCGAGTCGAGGGGAGCTCGTCATGAAGCCGACCATGGAGCGTAGCAAACGAAGGGTGAGCCGACCATATGTTAGCATTGCTTATCGTTTGAGGACGCGTTAGTTGGAGAAATGTGGAGGGGTCGGCCAAGGGCGCGACCTCCATGCAAGGAGATGTATAAACAAGTGGTGAGGCTTGTCATTTTCACGATCGAACATCGCTCTTCGGTCTTCAACAAGAAAGGTGCGAGTGGGAGATAGCTGCAACAAAGGCACAAGAGATGCGCCCGGTTGCCGGGCACGAGTCTTGATACTTGGCGTGACGGTTGGAGGTGTGGGTGGTGGGTGTGCAAAGGTCCCCGCCCGCCGAAGGGTGTAAAATGAGTTTGGTTTGTGTTGGGCGTGGGTCGTGCACGGGCGCACCCTCCTGTTCGACAAGGGAAACTCGGTTGTGTTATGTTGTATTGTATTTTGGTTGGGGTTGAGGTGAGACCATCGTGCGCTCTTACACGGGTGGGCACCCAACTCAAGCGAAATGCCGGTAGAGCCAAGCTCCCGATCATTGTACAAACTCTTCATATATAATAAAAGAATTCTCTTGCATATGATTGTGTTTATGTTGTTGTTCATGATGTCTTTATATTAATGGTTTCCACACATTAATATGTTATTCATGTCTTGTGATGAATGTTAAGGTGTAGTTCGTAAAGTAATATGACAATGGTGAATGTTAATTACTTAGGCGGTGCCGCACCTGGCCAATTTAAGGAAAAAAGAATTGGGGGCGTGACAGGTGGTATCAGAGCAGGTTCACAGGGAGTGAAGTTGTTGCTTGATGAACGCAGAGAACAAACATGTATGAAGGGAAAAGTTATGGAGAAATCATGAATTAACAGTCTGGGTTTCGTGGACTTGATGGTTCATGGCAAGACCATTCAAGCTTTGGTGGACACAGGGGCCACTCATAACTTCATGAAGACACGGTTAGCAAAAGAGGTTGGACTGATGATCTTCCCATCGAATGTGGAAGTCAAGGCAATGAACTCTAGAGATAAAGTGCTGGGTTTGGCACACGAAGTGCCTGTGCAGATAAAGACTGGAACGGTCAGTTGGACTTCACAGTGATGGAGATGAATGACTTCGATATGATACTCGGACAAGATTTTTTGAAGGGAAACAGGGCTATTGTTGTCCCCTTCTGTGATGAGGTGGTGCTGGTTAGATAGTCACAAACTTGGACTTTTCCCACTCATAGGCAAAGGAGGGAAGTCAAGGTGTAGCATGTTTCGGCACTAAGTTTGGAGAAGGCTATGAAGGAGTCAGATATGGAGACATAGTGGTGATGTTCAAGGGAGTTGAAGGTGATGGAGTGGGGATGCCTATTTCAGCCGAGATTTCCGAGGTGCTGACCAAATATGCAGATTTGATGCCTGGTGAGCTACCAAAGAAGCTTCCACCAAGGCATGCAGTGGACCATGGCATTGAGCTTGAGCTAGGAAAGCAACCCTCGGCTAAAGCACCTTATCGGTTGTCAGGACCTGAGTTGGAGGAATTGAAATGACAGCTAAAGGAGTTAGCTGATCCAGGTTTCATTAGGCCTTCAAGGTCCCCTTATGGAGCTCCGGTATTATTCCAGTGGAAGAAGGATTCGAATGAGCTATGGATGTGCTATGATTACCGTGCATTGAACAAGTAGACGGTAAGGAACAAGTATCCTTTGCCATTGGCTGTTGATTGCTTTGACAAGCTTGTGAAAGCCCGAGTGTTTTCCAAGCTGGACTTGAGGCATGGGTATTATCAGGTGCGGATAGCTGAAGGAGACAAGAAGAAGACCACGATAGTAATAAGGTATGGTAGCTTTGAGTTCCTTGTTATGCCATTCGGGTTGTGTAATGCTTCTGCTACATTTTGCACTTTGATGAATGATGTCCTACGACCATACTTGGATTCATTCATAGTAGTGTACTTGGACGATATAGTGGTGTTCAGTGACAACATGGAGGATCATAAGAAGCACTTGATGATGGTGTTCGAGGCACTGAGGGAAAATCAGTTGTTCTTGAAGAAGTCTAAGTGTGTGTTTGCTCAGACCGAGATTCCGTTCCTTGGGCCGAGTAGAGTGAAGGCAATCAAGGACTGGGTTGAACTAAAGAATGTCCATGACATGAGGGTGTTTTTGGTCATGACCAACTACCAACAGAAGTTTGTAGAGGGGTACTCCAAGGTAACATCATCACTGACAGACCTATTGAAGAAAGGCAACAGGTGGAGTTGGACAGATAAATGTCAGAAGGCATTTGATGACTTGAAGAAGAGGATGGTTACAGCACCAATACTAAAGTTGCCTAACTTCGAGAGACTGTTTGAGGTACACACTAATGCTTCGGATTTTGCCATAGGAGGGGTTCTTATGAAAGATGGGCATCCAGTGGCGTATGAGAGTCGAAAGTTGCAGGATAGAGAACGAAGGGATTTGGTTCATGAGAAAGAGATGACTGTGATCATTCATTGTCTTCATGTGTGGAGGCATTACCTGATTGGGAAGTCGTTTGTTGTCAAGACGGACAACGTTGCAACAAGTTATTTTGCATCACAACCGAAGCTTTCTGTGAAGCAAGCTCATTGGCAGGACTTCTTGGCAGAGTTCGACATGACTATCGAGTATAGACCGGGAAGACACAATGCGGTAGCAGATGCCCTTAGCAGGAAGGGACAACTTGCGGCATTAGAGGGACAAGATCGGGCAGCTAGGGGTAGGAGTCGAGTTTAGATGTCATAAGAGATGTAGAATAAGCTCAAGGAAAGTGTTGAAACTGATACTTCGGCGCAGAATATAGTGAAGCAGATAAAGGAGGGGAAGACATGAAAGTTCTTTCTACGAGATGGGTTCTTGTTCTTTGGAAACCAACTCTATGTTCCAAAGTCATCTGGGCTCAAGAGGCACCTTTTGAAGGAGTGCCATGACTTGCCATGGGCTGGCCAGCCAGGGATGCGTCGTTCTTTGGCATTGTTGGAGAGAGGATTCTTTTGGGAGAAGATGCAAGAGGATGTAGAGGAGTATGTACATACGTGCATCATTTGTCAGCAGGACAAATCAAATACTCAGAGGCAAGGAGGACTGTTGCAGCCTTTACTGATTCCTAAGAGGCCATGGATGAGTGTCTCGATGGACTTCATCACTCAGTTGCCACAGGTTCATGGGTATAATGGGATAATGGTCGTGGTTCATTGTTTTTCCAAGTATTCTGTCTTTGTTCCAACAAAGATGCCATGTGGAGCCGAACAGACTGCGGATTTGTTCTTTAAGAACATAGTGAAGTATTGGGGGATGCCATTAAGCATCGTGTCGGATAGAGATCCGCGTTTTATAGGCAGATTTTGGACCACATTGTTCAAGTTAGTCGGGACAGAGTTGTTGATGAGTTCGAGTTACCATCCACAGACAGATGGGCATACCGAGAGGATCAACACATTGCTAGAGGACTACTTGAGGCATTATGTGACGGTTGATCAAAAGAATTGGCCTGAACTCTTGGATATTGCTCAGTTTAGCTATAATATTCAAAAGAGTTCTACGACAAGGTATAGTCCATTTAAGTTGGTGAATGGACAAATGCCGGTTGCACCACATACCGTACTGACAGGAGGGTTTTTGAGGAGTCCTCATGCGAAGAAGTTCATGAAGGCTTGGGATGAGACCTTGGAGTTGGCATGGTTGTACTTGCACGAAGCTGTAAGGAGAATGAAGAAATGGGCTGATCGAGGAAGATGAGATGCGCACTTTAGTGTGCGAGATATGGTGTTTCTCAGGATTACCAGGGAGCAGTTTTAGCCAGCCAAGGGGACTGCAAGCAAACTGACAGGGAAGTATGAGGGACCATTCCGAGTGAAGAAGGGAGTGGGGGAAGTTGCTTATGAGCTGGAGCTTCTGCACCATATGCACATGACGCATCCAGTTTTTCACATGAGTTAGTTGAAGAGATGCGGACTTGATTCTGATCATCCAGAGAGGGCTGAACTACCGAGAGGACTAGCCGGGATTGTGGACAAGCCAGGACTAGAGTTGGATAAGATTTTGAGCTACATAAATACAGGTATTGGTTGCCACATGAAACGGGAGTATCTTGTCAGATGGAAGAATGCACCTGGAGGAAGAAAGATGGGAATCAGAGGACTCACTTTGGAGATGGAAGAAGAAGATTGTGAAGTATGAATGGAAGATACTGAAGCAGTCGGGATTGTCGAGGGCGACAATGATTTCAAGTGGGGGAGGATGTAATGTCTTGTGGTCATCAGGCGATCGGGCGCGCGCTCCTTCCTCCTTGCGATGCGACTAAGGCATGAAACCTTGACGTGAACGACCAAGGGCGGAATACATAATGTATATGCAAGTTGGCGTTCACGTTTATATGGGCGAGTCGAGGGGAGCTCGTCATGAAGCTGACCATGGAGCGTAGAAAACAAAGGACGAGCCGACCATATGTTAGCATTGCTTATCGTTTGAGGACGTGTTAGTTGGAGAAATGTGGAGGGGTCGGCCAAGGGCCCGACCTCCATGCAAGGAGATGTATAAACAAGCGGTGAGGCTTGTCATTTTCACCGTCGAACATCACACTTCGGTCTTCAACAAGAAAGGTGAGAGTGGGAGATAGCCGCAGCAAAGGCGCAAGAGATGCGCCCAGTTGCCAGGCACGAGTCTTGATACTTGGCACGACGGTTGGAGGTGCAGGTGGTGGGCATGCAAAGGTGCCCACCCGCCGAAGGGTGTAAAATGAGTTTGGGTTGTGTTGGGCGTGGGTCGTGCACGGGCGCACCCGCCCGTTCGACAAGGGAAACTCGGTTGTGTTATGTTGTATTTTATTTTGGTTGGGGTTGAGGTGAGACCACCATGCGCTCTTGCACGAGTGGGCCCCCAACTCAGGTGAAACACCGGTAGAGCCAAGCTCCCAGTCATTGTACAAACTCTTCATATATAATAAAAGAATTCTCTTACATATGATTTTGTTTATGCTGCTATTCATGATGTCTTTATATTAATGGTTTCCACACATTAATATGTTGTTCATGTCTTATGATGAATGTTAAGGCGTAGTTCGTAAAGTAATATGACAATGGTGAATGTTAATTACTTAGGCGGTGCCGCACCCGGCCAATTTAAGGAAAAAAGAATTGGGGGTGTGACACCATGGGTTATGTGCCAAGGGCATTGATTGCAGACCTCCTTTCCAACAATATTGACGACATGTAATATCATATCACGAGCTAATATGAAGTTATTGGGTTTTTAATTTCTGAATTTAATCCAGTACAAAATGGTCAGACAAACATCAGCAAGATAATGCTTACCTTTCTTGAAATGAAATGATGTTATATGTGTTGTCTGACATTGGTTGTTTTTTACTTTTCTTAAAATGAAATGATATTTTCTACATACAAGTGATCTTCCTTGCTTCTTTCATTGGCAAGTTGTCGTTCATAAACAATTTCTTGTTCTTGTTGATGAATCTTGGCCTTCTCTATCAGTTTTCCAATATATTTGGGCTCCCTCTTTGTCTTGTCTTCCAGCAAAGGGCGAGTTGTCTTGCTCTTCATTTCATCATATACCCCATCATAATAATAAAAAATAGAAGGGTCATGTTCTAGTGCTTCCTTATGATGTTGCTCAACATCTTTGTGGGACTTCATGTTCGAGGTCTGACGAGTGATTTCACCTTCCACATCATCTTCCTCGTCATCTTGGAAATGGGGAGGGGATGGACGAGGCGGTCGCGTGTGCTTCTTGGGCTGAATAGGTGTTCTCAATTGGAGGGCATAGTTTCCACTTTGAAGCATCATGTTTCCGCGGTATGGAAATTAGTATTTTCAGAGTCAATACTCTAATTTGTTATATGAACATTGAACCACCGTCTAACAGAAAAATTAGGGCATGGGCAAGGGGAGTCCTTAACCAAAAAGAAAATGAAATGATACTATCTGTATAGTTTTCGGAGAAACAAATAGATTTAATAGAAATGTGTTTAATCAACATTTCTACTAAATTATGCATTTAATTCATAAATAAATTTTATTAAAATACAAGTTAGTAATATTAATTTTTTAAATAATACGTGGGAGAATATTTATTTGTCAATAACACTTAACACTTAAACTTGGAGTTAAGAAATTATTTTTAAATTTTATATGGTTTGAAATAAATTTTACCTCTCACAAATATATATTTTAAACTAAGTACAACTAATCAAATCAATATCATATTTAAAAAATATTTTTAAAATCTTCAAATGATTTAATTTGTAATTTTGAAAGTGACCACGACAATAAAATGAAGCAAGCTGAGGTTTAAATATAAACTTCAATAAATTTAAATAAAATTTAAACTCTTTCAATTTTAATTATTATACATACAGTTTTGAATTAAACCAATCAAATCAAACCGAATAAAGGAGACATGTTTGAAAAGAAGATGCACTCAACTACTACACAATCACCTCCCGGGCATACCTTATTTTTGTAGCCAATACCCATTTGCTGATCGATTAAACTGAAACGCAACATTTGTTACGTTAATCAATATAATATTATATTTAACTCGTATCGCTCAAGAATCCATAACTAACTTTACATTAACTTAGTGGAACTTTACTGTAATATTATTCCATTTTCAAAATTTTCAATAAATCACCGTTTAGCGCAGCTCTCAGAACTCTTAATAATAATTCATACTTGAAGTCAGGCGAGTGCAGGTTGTCTAGTGGGATGGTTTGTTTTTACTTCACTGCTATTCGAATCTCATGCTATAACACATTTTAACTTTAATATAATTTAATTGATTTTAAATTTATAAAGAAAGATATAATCTTTTAAATAATTGAGTGGACTATAGCAATCCAATTATAGTAATTTTTTGTATTCACATCTCATATTTTGCAATTTCATAAATATTGTTATTAAATTATTAAATAAAATATTATTAATGGCTATTGAATTTATTAAAATAAATAAATGTAAAATTAAATAATTAACATGTTATTAAATGTTAGTAGTTATAAATTTAATAAATAAGATGATAAGATAGATTTGTCTCTTTATCTATTTAGATATAAACATTATTGTTGTATTGTTAAGGATCATCAAACATTTTTATCAACAAGTGTCTCAACTATATTTATAGAAAAATTATGACACTTTATATGGTCACCTAAATTATAAAAATTTATAAAGATCTATTTTACTTCAAGGGAAAGAGATGTTCCTATTTTTAAGAATCAAGATATTATATGTAATGGTTGTGCACTTGAAAAACAACATAAGAATGGGTTTCCTATAAGAACATATGAAAGAAAAAGAAATATTATTGAATTAATGCATACTTGTTTGTGTGGGCCAATAAATGAAATCACTTGGGCAAGCCTTTTATTTTCTTATCTTCATTTATGATAGAAGAAGATTTGTGTGGATTTATTTCACAAGAAAGAAAAATGGTGAGTTTGAATATTTTAGAGAGTTTAAAAACATGGTTGAAGTGAAGGTAATAAAATACATCAATATCCTTAAGTCAGTTCAAGGAGGAGAATATACATGGGTCAATCTTTTGTCACATTGTGACAAAGATTTTCGCAATATGAAAATCAACCATGGTCAACCATGTTCAATCTTTGTCACATTATGACAAATATTTTCTCATTATGAAAATCAACCATGCTCAACCATGCTCAATCATGGTCGACCATCATCCAATGTCGCATTGTGACAAATATTGTCTCAATATGAAAATCAATCATGGTCATTCATGGGAAACCATGGTCAATCATGGTCAATATGAAAATCAACCATGCTCAATCATGGTCAACCATGTTTGTTTTAGGGTTTATAATATTTATCTTAGGGTTTATATACCTTGGATTTACAATACTAATTCCTTGGGTTTAATATTATTCCATTCTATTTTTAGTATTAATCCCTTGGCGTTATTAGTGTCTTGGGTTTATAATATCAACCCATTTGGTTTATAAATATAAGGGTTAAATATTATTGAAAGGGTTTATAATATTAATCCTAGGGATTAATATAAATCCCTTAGGTTTATAGTATAAATTCCAATCATGGTCAATCGTTGTCAACCATGGTCCAACGTCACATTGTGACAAGGATTGTCTCAAAATGAAAATCAACCATGCTCAATAATTTTTATTTTAAGGTATATAATACTTATCTTAGGGTTTATATATGTTGGGTCTCTAATATTAATCACTTGGGTTTAATGTTATTCTCTTGGGGTTTAATATTAATCACTTGGGTTTAATATTATTCCCTTGGGTTTATAATCCTTTGGGGTTTTAGTACTAATCCCTTGGGTTTATAATATCATTCCCTTGGGTTTATTAATCTAAGGGTTCATATTTGTATGGTATAATATTATTCATAGGGTTTATCATATTAATCCTAGGGTTAAATATAAATCCCTTGGGTTTATAATCATGGTCAACCATGGTCGAATGTCACATTGTGTCAAAGATTATCTCAATATGAAAATCAACCATGGTCAACCATTGTTGACCATCATCGACCATTGTAAATCATGGTTATCTATGGTCCAATGTCATATTTTGACAAATTTTGTCTCAATATGAAAATCAAGCATGGGCAACCATGTTCAACCATGGTACAACGTCACGTTGTGACAAAGATTGTCTTAATATGAAAATAAAACATGTTCAACCATGGTCCAATGTTGCATTGTGACAAAGATTATCTCAATACAAAAATAAACCATGGTTGAAAATGGTAAACCATGTTTATTTTAATGTTATAATATTTATCATAGGGTTTATATACCTTGGTTTATAATATTTATCTTAGCATTTATCATAGAATTTTCTCAATATGAAAATCAATCATGGTCAACCATAGTCAATCATGGTCAACACTGGTCAAACATGGTCAGCCATGGTCAATTATGGTCAACCATGGTTAACTATGGTCAACACTAGTCGAACATCACATTGCGACAAAGATTGTCTTAATATGAAAATCAACCATGGTCCAACATTGCATTGCGAAAAAGATTGTCTCAATATGAAAAACAACCATGGTCGACCATGGTCAACCATGGTTACATTGTGACAAAGATTACCTCTTGGTCCAATGTAAAATTATGATAACCATGGTCAAGCATGGTCAATCATGATTAAGCACGCTCTTCATTGGTCAACCATGGTTAATCATGATTAAGCATGGTCAATAACCATGGTCACTTTGAGACAAAGATTGGTTCATGGTCCAACATGACATTATGAAAAGCATGGTCATACATTAAGAACCATGGTGCAACATCACATTGTGACAAATATTGTCTCAATATAAAAATCAACCATGGTCAAGCATAGTCAAACATGGTCAACTATGGTGAACCATTGTTCAATGTTGCTTTGTGACAAATATTCTCTCAATATGAAAATAAATCATGGTCAACCATGGCCAACCATGGTCCAACGTCACATTGTGACAAATATTGTCCCAAAATGAAAATAAACCATTGTTAAGCATGGTCAACCATGTTTGTTTTAGGGTTTATAGTATTTATATTAGGGTTTATATACCTTTGGTTTGCAATATTAATTCCTTCGCTTTACAATATTAATTCCTTGGCTTTAATATTATTCCTTTAGGTTTTAGTATTAATCCCTTAGGTTTATTAGTGCCCTAAGTTTATAATATTAATCCTTGGGTTTATTAATCTAAGGGTTCATATTCCTAGGGTATAACATTATTGATAGGGTTTATAATATTATTTATAGGGTTCAATATAAATCCCTTGGGTTTATAGTATAAATTCATTTGGTTTATTAATCACATTGTGACAAAGATTTTCTTGATATCAATCATGGTCAACCATGGTCCAACATCACATTGTGACAAGGATTTTGTTAATATAAAAAACAACCATGGTAAACCATGTCTATTTTTCGGTTTATAATATTTATTTTAGGGTTTGTATACCTTGGGTTTATAATATTATTCCCTTGAGTTTAATATTATTCCATTTGGTTTATAATCCCTTGGGGTTTTAGTATTAATCCCTTGGGTTTATAATACCAATCCTTTGGGTTTCCTAATCTAAGGGTTCATATTCCTAGGGTATAACATTATTGATAAGGTTTATAATATTATTCATAGGGTTAAATATAAATTCCTTGGGTTTATAGTATAAATTCCTTTGGCTTATCAATCACATTGTGACAAATATTTTCTTGATATCAATCATGGTCAACCATGGTCCAACGTCACATTGTGACAAGGATTATGTTAATATAAAAAACAACCATGGTCAAACATTTTTATTTTAGGGTTTATAATATTTATTTTAGGGTTTATATACCTTTAGTTTAATATTATTCCATTGGGTTTATATTATTCAAGGAAGAGAATATACATGAGTCAAACTTTTGTCGCATTGTGACAAATATTTTCGCAATATGAAAATCAACCATGGTCAACCATGTTCAATCTTTATCGCATTATGACAAATATTGTCTCAATATGAAAATCAATTGTGGTCATTCATGGGAAACCATAGTCAATATGAAAATCAACCATTCTCAATCATGATTGACCATGTTTTTTTAGGGTTTATAATATTTATCTTAGGGTTTATATACCTTGGATTTACAATATTGATCCGTTGGTTTTAATATTATTTCATTCGGTTTTTAGTATTAATCCCTTAGGTTTATTAGTGTCTTGAGTTTATAATATCAACCTCTTGGGTTTATTAATGTAAGGGTTAAATATCATTGAAAGGGTTTATAATATTAATCCTGGGGCTAAATATAAATCCCTTGGGTTTACAATCCATTGGGTTAATAATATAAATTCCAATCATGGTCAACCATGGTCCAATGTCGCATTGTGACAAGGATTTTCTTAAAATGAAAATTAACCAGGCTCAACAATGTATATTTTAGGGTTTATAATATTTATATTAGAGTTTGTATACCTTGGTTCTATAATATTAACCACTCAAGTTTAACATTATTTCCTTGGTTTTATAATCCTTTGGGATTTTAGTATTAATCCCTTGGGTATATTATTTCCTTTTGTTTATAATATCATTCCCTTGGTTTTATTAATCTAAGGGTTCATATTTGTATGGTATAATGTTATTCATAGGGTTCATCATATTAATCCAGGGTTAAATATAAATCCCTTGGGTTTATAATCATGGTAAACCATGGTTCAACATCACATTGTTTCAAAAATTATCTCAATATTAAAATTAACCATGGTCAACTATTGTTGACCATCATCAACCATGGTCAATCATGGTTATCCATGTTTCAATGTGAGATTTTGACAAAGTTTGTCTCAATATGAAAATCAAGCATGGCCAAGCATGTTCAACCATGGTCCATAGTCACATTGTGACAAATATTGTCTTAATATGAAAATCAAACATGGTCAACCATGGTCCAATGTCGCATTGTGACAAAGATTGTCTCAATATGAAAATCAACCATGGTTAACAATGGTAAACCATGTTTATTTTAATGTTATAATATTTATCATAGGGTTTATATACATTGGTTTCTAATATTTATCTTAGGTTTTATCATCGAATTTTCTCAATATGAAAATCAATCATGGTAAACAATAGTCAATCATGGTCAACATTGGTCAAACATGGCCGACCATGGTCAGTTATGGTCAACCATGGTTAACTATGGTCAACACTGCTCGAACATCATCTTGCGACAAAGATTGTATTAATACGGAAATCAACCATGGTCAAGCATGGTCCTGCGCTGCATTGTGACAAAGATTCTCTCAATATGAAAAACAACCATGGTCAACCATGTTTACATCGTGACAAAGATTGTCTCTTGGTCCAATGTCACATTGTGATAACCATGGTCAAGCATAGTTGTCCATGGTTAAGCATGGTCGATCATGCTATACATTGATCAAAAATGGTCAATCATGATAAATCATGGTCAATAACCATGGTTAATAAACATAGTCATATTGAGACAAATATTGTCTCATGGTCCAACGTCACATTGTGATAACCATGATCATTCATGGTCAACCATGGTGCAACGTCACATTTTGACAAATATTTTTCTCAATATGAAAATAAACCATGTTCAAGCATGGTAAATCATGGTCAACCATGGTGAACCATGGTCCAATGTTGCATTGTGATAAAGATTCTCTCAATATGAAAAACAATCATGGTCAACCATGGTCCAACATCGCATTGTGACAAAGATTGTCCCAAAATTAAAATAAACCATGGATAAGCATTGTAAACCATGTTTATTTTAGGGTTTATAATATTTATCTGAGGGTTTATATACCTTGGGTTTACAATATTAATTCATTGGGTTTACAATATTAATTCCTTGGGTTTAATAGTATTCCCTTTGGTTTTAGTATTATTAATCCCTTAGGTTTATTAGTGCATTCGGTTTATAATATTAATCCCTTTGGTTTATTCATCTAAGGGTTCATATTCCTAGCATATAGCATTATTAATAGGGTTTATAATATTATTATAGGGTTAAATATAAATCTCTTAGGTTTATAGTATAAATTATTTTAGTTTATTAATCACATTGTCACAAATATTTTCTTGATATCAATCATGGTCAACCATGGTCAACCGGGTTTATTTTAGGGTTTATAATATTTATTTTAGTGTTTGTATACCTTAGGTTGATAATATTGATCCCTTGGTTTTAATATTATTCCATTGGGTTTATAATACCTTAGGGTTTCTTAATCTAAGGGTTCATATTCTCAAGGTATAGCATTATTGATAGGGTTTATAATATTATTCATAGGGTTCAATATAAATCCCTTGGGTTTATAGTATAAATTATTTTGGTTTATTAATCACATTGTGACAAATATTTTCTTGACATAAATCATGGTCAACCCTTGTCCAATGTCACATTGTGACAAGGATTCTGTTAATATAAAAATTAACCATGGTCAACCATGTTTATTTTAGGGTTTATAATATTTATTTTAGGGTTTGTATACCTTGGGTTTATAATATTAATCCCTTGGTCTTAGTATTATTCCATTGGGTTTATAATCCCTTAGGGTTTAAGTATTAATCCCCTAGGTTTATAATATCAATCCATTCGGTTTATTAATCTAAGGGTTCATATTCCTAGGGTATAATATTATTCATAGGGTTTATAATATCAATCCTAGGGTTTAATAAAAATCCCTTGGGTTAATAATCATGGTCAACCATGGTCAACCAAGGGGAAACATCACATGTGACAATGATTGTCTCAATATGAAAATCAACTGTGGTCAACAATTGTCAACCATCATCAATCATGGTCAACCATTGTCCAATATCATATTGTGACAAATATTTTCTCAATATGAAAATAAACCATGGTGAAGCATGGTCCAACATCGCATTGGAACAAAATTTGTCCCAATATGAAAATGAAACATGGTCATCCATGGTAAACCATGGTCCAACGTTGCATTGTGATAAATACTTTCTCTATATGAATATCAACCATGGTCAATCATGGTCCAATGTCGCATTTTGACAAAGATTCTCTCGATATGAAAATCAACCATGATCAACCATGGTCCAATGTCACATTCTGATAAAGTTTGTCTCAATATCAAAATAAACAATGGTCAATCATGGTCAATCATGGTCATCCATGTTTCAATTTTGCATTGCAACAAAATATCCTCTCAACATGAAGATCAATCATGGTCAACCATGGTCCAACATCACATTTGTGACAAATATTGTCCAAATTTGAAAATTGAGCCTGGTCAACCATGGTAAACCATGTTTGTTTTAGGGTTTATAATATTTATCTTAGGGTTTATATGCCTTGGGTTTACAATATTAATACTTTGAGTTTAATATTATTCCCTTCAGTTTTTAGTATTAATCCCTTGGGTTGATTGGTGCCTTGGGTTTGTGATCCCTTCGGGTTTTAATATTAATCCCTTGGGTTTATATTATCAATTCCTTTGGTGTATTACTCTAAGGGTTCATATTCCTAGGGTATAATATTGTTCATTGTGTTTATAATATTTATCCCAGGGTTTAACAAAAAATCCCTTAGGTTTATAATCATGGTCAACCATGGTCACAACCAAGATGCAACATTACATTATGACAATGATTTTCTCAATATGAAAATCAACCACAGTCAACCATTGTCAATGTTGGGAACGAGATCTCCCAAGGACAGTTTTGGGGCTAAAAGCCTATGTTTGAGTCAAATTTTGTAATAAAATTGTAAAGACTCTGCATTTTGCGGTCGCGGAGCATGAAGGTGTCATAAGTCATAAAGGGTTGTCCACCCTTAGTTTGGTAAAGTAAAGTCGGCTGTAAGAGATCTACCCATGGTCTGTGGAACATGGGATTGTATAAGAAGAGCTAAGCTCTAAGTAGTTAGAGTAATAAATAATGTAAGAGAGTCGTAGCTCTGAAGTAAGAAGTGTAAGTCTTGGGTTGTAGCATAGGTAGAGGCTCTACAGCTGAGTCCGCAGATGCCTAGGGTGGAAGTCCGTAGCTGAGTGCGGGGACCCCTGTAGTTGTGTGCGCAGGGTGGACAGAGTTTGTAATCAATTGGAAGATATCAATAAAGAGAAATATTCTACAATTCCTGTGCCTTTGTTCTGGTTAATGCATCTTATCATTTTATGTATGAATTTCCTTTATCTAGCTTATATGATGCACGAGTGAATGCAATTACATTAGACAACTGAATGCAATTAAGGATATATGTTTACGTTGTACTAACAGTGATTATCTAAGGAGATAAATAAACACTTGGAATTATTTAGGGAATTTGCATGGTATGCTACCATAATAGTGCAAAAGTACCTAAGCCGTGGGTTAGGGTTGCACAAAGGTCGATCGTGCCCTTTCGCGAAGGTATTGAAGGGTGGAATAGAGGGCTCGTATAGCAAACCCTAGAGCTAAGCAACCTGCATGAAGGCAGGAATAAGAGGAATAAACCGACATCACGACCATCTCAGGGTACGGAAACTTGGTTCCAGCATCTCCCCATACTGCTTCGGGTGAGACTTCAGTTCGTGCTCCACGGGCTGATGCTGAAAGGGCCAGTATTGTAGGGATTTGTTTGGCTAATTAATGTTGAACCTGGGTTAAGCCCCCTCAAGCCAAAAAATGGTTCCGTTGTCGGGACCAGAATCTGCATAAGAGATATGTCATGTCATATCACTGGAATCCAACTAAGAAGGAGATCGAAGACTAGTTGGATAGGAAGATCCATGAATTTGCGATGCAGGAAAATAGAAACCCGTGACTGACGAAGGAAAAGAGGTTGGAAAGATACCTATATGCAGAGATCCACAAAGTATTTTTCATCTCCTTTCCAGTTGAGCTATATGAGTGGATCACGAAGCTAGTAGATAACAAAGGAAGGTGGAAACTTGACAGTCCTATTATTTGGAGTTGGAGCTAGTATAGAAATTGGAAGAATTTGTGGAAAAGATCGCCCGCGTTATCGATCATTGGCTCAATCGCGTCATAGGAGAATTTGTGATTGAATTCATGGTTGACACCTCAATTAGCTACAGCAAGGCAGAGTGCCACTTTCTCAAAGGAGCGCGAGGTAAGTACGTAAAATCTTTGAATACTTGGATTAAAATTTTATTGTGTGAAAAATGGGTTATGTAGCTACCTTGATGTTCAGAACTACACGAAGCAGAAAGATTTACAGGAATGAAGGAAAAAAAAGGTCCTGAGTATGGTCGATTGATTTCACCTCCATGAGGTGACGAAGAAGGGATAGCGCAGGTTTCTCTGCGAAGTGCTATTCAAGTAATAAGACAAGGATTCCTGTGAATACCGCCTCGACCCACACTTCCTCCAACTTCAGCACCATCACCTGTGACTTCATGCATTCCACCCCCGCCTCAATATGGGAAATTCAATGAAGCTGCCTTTGTTCAAAGGCTTGGGAAATGAGGACCCGAACCAATTCTGGTTCATCATAAGAGCCGTATCGGAAGCTCAGGGTGTTATAGATGATCACATAAAGAAGGCGACATTGGTTAGTGCTCTGTAGGATCACGTACTAACCTGGTACATCAAGTACTCGAATGATAACCTGAATGCTAGAGTGGTAGACATCCAGAAAGCCCTAAATAGAGAATTCAACAGGCCTAAATCTGAGGCATAGTCTATTGTAGGGTTTAGGGAAATCTTGATGTAGCCAAGCGAGATGCCATGGGAATTAGATTATAGGTTGAAGTGTAAAATCTACGAAGCTAATATGAACTTAACAGACGAACATCATCGCGAATGGTTTGTGGCTTCGCTCCTACCACACTTAAGGGTTGCGTTGTCACAACAGAAGATAACAACTCAGGCAGAGGCCTTGGATATTTCCATGAGACTGCATGAAACACTAATGCAAGATCCAAATCTGGGGGTTTAGCAGATCCATGTGCAGTTGAAGAATCTGTGCCTTGATATGCAAAGTTTGAAGTAGAACAGAACAGCTCGACCCGAGGTGCACGAAGAGGTATGGTGCCTAACCTGCAAGAGTCTGGGACATGACAAAGACCATTGCTCGGTCTTTGTGAACTACATTGCAGGAGGAGGACCGATGCCTTTGAGGTCGGATGCTCAAGCAGGACCAAGTGTGGGGCCTGCATTGTGGTGCTCTAGATGTCAGGTAGCATGAAAACATACCACAGATAACTATCATTTGCTACAAAAGTTCATACAGACACTGCAACAATTGTTCTGCAACTTTTGTAGGTCGGTAGGGCATGATGAGCGTAATTGCAAGAGTTATGAATTGATGATGGATAGAACTCCCACCTATAGGGTTCACGCAAAAATGTGGCCCCTTGACCAGAACACGGGGATGGTGTGGATAGGATTTTAGTGGCATGGACAAGGCCAAGGCAAAGGAGGACCTGGCAGAGGTCAAGGACAATTGATCTGCTACAATTTTGGAGGACTAAGACACTATGCCCATGATTTCACTAACCCAACGCATCCGTTGTGCAAGTACTGCACTTTGTTTGATCATGAAATGGAAGATTTCCCTACACTGATAGCAAGGATATGAGACAAAGGGGTGCTACCACCTCCGCTGAATCAGAACCTGCAGATGATGAGGTCTGAGTCATGCGAAGAGGATCCAAATGTAAATATAGTACTCAGAAGTGGAATCGCAATAGGAGATGACAAGGGGAAACGGCTAGAAGATAGTACATGGGTTCACAAAGCTCCCACAAAGGAGGCTGAGTTTGATTTGGAGCATGCACATGAAGCATTCATTGAAGAAAATAAGAGCTTCACTGAGGCCTCCACCTCAACAAGCCATGATAAGCCTGAGCAGGAAATGGACCCTTCTATGCTCACAACCTTCTTGGAGACTTGCATGAAGTTACTGTGCGATAGTAAGGCTGTGAAGGGGTTACAAGAGCTCATAAATAGATCCACTGGAAACACTGCAGGAGATTTTTTGTAGTACAAAAGATTGGCAAACATAAAACAAGGATGGGCCAGGAGATGAGACTAACCGCGCAAATAGGAGAGTATGAAATGGATCAGGTTATTTTGGACCTGGGGTCAGATGCAAACGTCCTACCGAAGTAGAATTGGGGACGGATGGGGAGACCCGCGCTGCAATGGTCTTCAATTCAGCTAAGAATGGAAAATCAATAGACGATCATCCCCATGGGATGGCTCCAGTGAGTGACTGTGGATATTGAAGGTGTGAGCGCGCTGGCTGACTTTGAAGTAATAGAGGTAGTGGATGGTAGCAACCCCTATCCTACACTCTTGGGAATTGACTAGGCTACTGATATGAATGGGGTAATCAATCTAAAGAAACGAAAGATGATATTTGAGAAGAAATTGCTACACATAATAGAACCCCTAGATTCTACTGAAGGATTGCGCTATACTGAACCGATCTGCGATTATGAGAGTGATGACGATCCAGACTACATATTTAAGATAATAGTACGATACCAAGATTGGGTGAATCCCACTACAGATGGACAAATTACATGGGATCACGAGGGTTCCTATAACTCAGACTCTAATGAAGAGTTAGAGCACTGGAAGAATCGGTTACATGAAGTGACTACGCTGAACTACAACATGATGACCCGGTCGCTGCATTGTGTGTCCTCAGAGGTAACAAATCTGCCTACTTATGATGGCCTAAATGATGTAGATATCTTTTTGGATGCATTTGAAAGGGAGGTACCAAAAAAGTAGCACTTCCAGGCATTGGACTAGGCACTGCGCGCTATGCCTACAAGATGGTGGGGTATGCATAAGGAAGCTTTGATGATTGGCGAGAATGTCAGAGAATGATGAGAACACACTTTGGGAAGCCGAAGATGAAAATGATAGACAAGCATGATGGGCAGGATGATACGCGCACGCACTTGGCCAAATGGGCTCAGGATTATGGAGAAACGCACCAACCTAAATGGGTACACTTGTCCTGTCATACCCTGGATGTTGTCCCAGTGAATTGGTACGTAGAAACAGAACTTTGCCATGGTACAAGTGAATGGGATATTCTGTGCCAAGGATTCATAATGGAATTGAGTTTCGAATATGGGTTTGATTTTATTGATGAGGCGCTACAAGAGGTAAAAACATCAATCTTTAGGATACCATAGGATCCTTTCAACCTGATTCAGCCTGCGTGGGCACCTCGGCTAAGTCATGCACTAGAATGCTATAATGTAACCACTAAAGAAGAAGATGAGGATCAGTGGAAGATTAACATTTCGGAAATAGAAGGTCACTACAAGGTTGAAGGACCGTAGATTGAGAACCTCGATATAACCGCATCGTTGAAAATAAAACAAGTAAACATTAGTACTGAGGTAGAACCCAAATTCACGAATATTGGAGACTACTAGGATGACGTGACGATGGATAAGGTCATTGAATTGCTCCATGAATACCATGATTTATTCCCTACCATATTTACGGATTTAAAAGGGATGATCGAGGACGCGGAGCTAATAAAGCAAATACCTTACCATCTAAATCCAAAGTATAAGTAGAAGGTCTGCTTAGAGCTAGACCAGATGCTCGCGGTAGGCATCATTGAACCTGCGGAAGAATCTGATTAGGTAAGCCCAATGGTGGTATAGGAGAAGAAGAAGAAGGATGAAATAAGGATATGTGTGGATCTGAGAAAGCTGAATGATACTTGCGTACATGATCTTTTCCCAACTTCATTCATTGATGAAGTGTTGGACAATGTAGGTGGCTAGGAAGCATATTCCTTCACTGATGGGTTCTCTAGGTACCACCAGATCAAAATCTTGCCGAAGGATAGGAGCAAGACAACCTTCGCAACTGAGTGGGGTTGTTTTCAGTACAGTGTAATGCCGTTTGGATTGAAGAATGAGCCTGCGATATTCTCGCACGTAGTTGTTGTTGCATTCAAGAAATTTATTCATAAGTTCTTGGAGGTATACTTCGATGACTGGACTATATTTGGGTTGGTAAAATTCCATGTAGCAAGCTTGCACCTAATGTTGGATACCTGTTTAAGATACCAGATCGCACTCAATCTAAAGAAGTGTTTATTTTGTGTTCCTTTTGGGACCATGTTGGGTCATGTGGTTTGCAGACAGGGATTGATGGTAGATCCCACGAAGATCGTTGTGATACTAAACTTGGAAGCATTAAGGAGTGTGAAGCAGTTGCGCACTACCCTAGGACATACGGGATATTATAGAAAGTTTATCAAAGGCTATGCCCAGATCACCATGCCTATGGAGAACTTGTTGAAGAAGGATGCCACATTCTGCTCAAATGATGATTGTAAGAAGAGCTTGGATATATTGAAAGAAAAGATGGTCACCGCGTCGATTCTAGTCTTCGCATATTGGAAGAAGGAGTTTCATGTACATGTCGACGTGTCATGCATAGTGCTGGGAGAAGTACTGACACAGGCTGGCAGAGAAGACCTAGACCATCCTATCATGTTCGCAAGCTGAATACTATCCAAAGCGGAGAAGAACTATTCTACCACCGAGCACAATGGTTTAGCCATGGTGTATGGGCTCCAGAAGTTTAGGGACTACTTGCTGGGAGGGCATTTTAAGATATATACAGATCACATGCACTGAAGTACCTGGTCAATAAGCCTGTGTTGGGGTGGAGAATCTACAGGTGGCTCTTATTATCCAGGAGTATGATTTTGAAGTTGTTGTGAAGCCTACATGACTAAACGCAGGACCAAACCATCTGTCACGCATTGAAATAGGGGAAGAGCCCATTAATTTGGAGGAAGGATTGCCTGATGCATAGCTATTTGCAGTACGTGTTGTGGATGGTCATTTTGAGGATATAATACACTTCCTAACGAAAGGAACTACCCCAACTGGATACACTATCCAGCAAAAGAAGGAATTAGTGGTGCATGCCACAGATTTCTCTGTCATTCCTGGGCATTTGTACAAAATGGGGTCTGATGAGATATTGCGATGATATGTACCAGAGTTTGAAAGAAGCAGCATCCTTAAAGATGCTCATGGGGGTGCCGTGGAAGGACATTACGCAGGGAGAGCAGCCGCTCTAAAGATTCTATGTGCAAGGTTGTGGTGGCCAACCCTCCATCAGGACTCAAAAGCATATTGGAAGGCATGTGATGTATGTCAAAGGACTGGTAGGCCATCACCGAGGGATGAGATGACTTTGAATCCCCAGATGGTGTTGCAACCCTTTGAGAAATGGGTGATAGATTTTGTGGGACCCATCCAGCCCCAAGGAAAGACGAGAGCAAGGTACATTATCAATGCAGCATAGTATTTGACTCGTTGGGTGGAGGCATAGCCAGTGAAGGATTACATAGGCATGATTGCTGCAAAGTTCCTCTTTGAGCACGTACTGACGTGATTTGGTTGTCCAAAGATCTTGATGAGTGATCGTGGTACGTGCCTCCTGAATGAGACGATTAGCGCGCTGACGGAGGAATTTCAGGTATATCACCAGAAGAGTACGCCTTATCACCCATCGGTGAATGAGATGGTGGAAGCGTTCAATAAAGTGCTCAAAAACGCGCTGACCAAGGTTTGCAATGCTCATCGAAGTGATTGGGACCTATGCATACTTGCATTATTATGGGCTTACCGAATGGCATGCAAGAAGTTGACTAGACAAACCCCCTTTGGGCTTGTCTATGGGGTGGAAGTGGTAATCCCTATGGAATATATTTTGCTTAGTCTGTGCATAGTGGCGCTCACAGGCATGACGGAGCACAGAGCCCTGGAGGAAAGGCTTGCACAGCTTGATGAGCTTGAGGAAGAAATATTTCTAGCTGGATTTCACCAACAAGTCCAAAAGCGGTGCGAAAAGGCATGGCATGATCGACACATTAAGCTGCGCACCTTTAAGGTAAATAACCTGGTTTTGTTATATGATAGTAAATTTGCTAAATTTCCAGGAAAATTCAGAATGCACTGGTTAGGGCCCTATGTTATTAAGGAAATTACCGACGGAGGAGTGGTCCAGCTGGTCAAACTGAATGGATAACCCTTCCCAGGAAAGGTGAATGGCAATTGCTTTAAGCCATACACCGGTGGTTTAACCATGTGACTAGATGAAGGTAGCACAGTCTTAGTGCTCCAGGCAGTTGAAAGGAGCCGTGGGACTATAAACTACACTGGCCGAGTTGGGGATCTGTGCGATTGGAGGTTTGTGCGAAGCAAGGAAGTGTCACACAGTCTATGACAACGTGGAGGGAGCTGTGCTGCCTGGGGAGAAATCACGCAGGTCGGCCAAAAAGTGACCATTAAAGTCACTATTCATGATTTGACGACAGAAGTGCAGCCAAATGGAGTAGGCAACCAAAATTTAAGACAAAATTTATGGCTTAGATCATTGAAAATCTACCGCCAATCCGGTATTAATGACCAAATTTTTGGGGAACGGTCGGATTTGAATTCAAAATAAACTATAAATTACAAGTGGTTGTTTAGCGAACAACACTTGGCATTTTGAGAATTGAGTTGTTGAGCTCTCAGGCACCCATGAACTGAGAATTCTTCGAGGCTTTCAAAGAGACTCTCGCATTTGCATATTTGCTAGAGACATCGCGAGCACTATTAGAAAGCGTTATGTCAGCACCCGCAGAAAATTATAAATACCAAGACAGTAGTAGAGGAGCCAGCAGAGGAAATGGAAATAGTGGCAGAAGTAGTTGCTCTGGAAGTGGTCGAAGTATTGGCAGAGGTCCCTAAATCACCGAGGATGCTGAGACCAAAGCTGACCCAAACCAAGGAACTATGAAGGAAAAGAAGGGCAAGCAGCCTGTCTTGCCAGTGCGTGCATCGCCAAGAAGAAACCCACAAAATCCCACTGCATAGGAGAAAGGCAAGGCCATAAACCTAGAACTAGAGGAGGAAGATATTGAAGACATCCCAATGGACGATGAGGATGTGGGAGCTGAAGTGGAGGAGGTTGAAGCACAGGGGGTGGACCCTATTACTCGGATGTCAAAGTATGTCCCTCTGCGCAAACCTAAGACGAAGATACCAAAGGACATCGATGAGAGCAAGACTCCCCTACAAACCCCTATGCTACCAGATGAAATTGTTTTCGATAGTTCGCGGTTGGCACGAGTGCCGCTGCTAAAACTTGAAGATTGGGACTTGGTGGATCATGAGAAGTTCCCACACCTAGCGACTGAGTAGCTGATGCACCTCATCATTGATACGAATACAGGAATTTTCCATTGGAGCCATAGAGGTGGCTCAAGGGAGTAGAAAAAGTGGGGTTGCTCAACCTGCTCTGGGTGCCCACTACAACCGCACCCCAGTGACAGTTTTGGTCATCAAGCAACTACTATTCTTGGTGCATGATGGGTGTCTGTGGCTAGAGGAGCTGATACCCATCACAAATAGGTTGATTCACCAGATCATGCAAATGCCATATATAGGAGAGAATTCAGCCATGATCTTTGGCAGAAAAGGTGGTGAGTAGGCTCTCGCAGAATCAATGAAATAAAACTTTAAACTGGTAAAGAAGTCACGCGGGTACGCTCTATCCAGCATCTGCGACTCCACTGTGAAGGTTGCCACATATCTTTGCAAGGAAAGTGATGAGGAAGTTTCACGTCGATGAGGTGCTGGCATCTGTCATCACGCTTGCAACACAGTGCATTGAAGGAGTCCAGCTCAACTGGTCAGACTACCTTCGTGGAGAGTTCCTAGTGAACTGTTACGAAACACAAGAGCTCACGAAGACATTCCACTACACATGGCTCTTGCTATCAATTGCGCTGGTAGCGTGGGAGTTGCCAGAGGAAAGCCAGTTCCCTTCGATCATGCCAAACCTCCTAGAAGCAGCGAAGTACGCTTCATTGTGGGCAACCAAGGACACGCAACTAGTCAGGGATAGCAAGATCTTTTGGATCTTGATGGAGATGAACATCTGAATGGGCATCAATCGCAAGCCTCGATTGTCGCCAACAGTGTATGCCAACCTATAGGGCTACGTTGAATTCAAATTTGAATTCCATCGAGTATCCATCAAGGCGTGGAAGGACCTTGTGCAAAAATGGTACGACTTTCCTTATCTGGCAACAAATGATGCCATTAATGCAGTGCTAGATCAATGGCCGACAGAGTGGTGCACTACCACAGACTTGGCTGTGGGTGGGAGCAAGTCCGCTGTGCAGAAGAAGAAGGAGGAGGCCAAGCTTAAGATGGCACAGCTGGATGAGAAGCGGAAAAAGGAGGTTGTTGATAAGGCCCAGGCAGAGCATGAGGCCGCGCAGCAGACATGAAAGTAGACATGTGGGACAAAGTAGGGATCTGACAAAGGCACGAGGTTGCCTTCACCTCAAACAGCAGAAGGAATAGAACAACATGGCACAAACCCTCAGGAGATGTCCACCCACATCAAGTGCCCAAGGGAGTTGGAGAAGGGAGGGTCCAAGAAGAAATCAAAGGTGACAAAGACCTCACTGGACCCCATCACATTAACAGAGGGCGATTTACATGATATTGGTGACACAGTCAGGGATGCCACTACGGAGGCCATACAACAATTTGATCAGTGGTAGTAGATCATCCTAGGGGCAATCTAGATAGGGTTACAAGAGTTGCAGACCCACGCGTTGCAAGCTGGCACGATATCTACCACCTTGGCTATCGACACTTTAGAGGATACAGATATGCTACACGTGAAGGCTTCCAGTGCATAGTTCTACCTGATGGAGCACTGACCATAGAAAATGAGGCTGATGGGCCCACTGTCAGTGTGCTAAAGGGAGTACATTTGTACCTAGAAGCGCTCCATGTGAAGCACTCCACCTCTTGCAGGATGGAGTAATTGCAGAACTGAGGGCCCAAGAGCACCGTGCCCTCCAAGTGATTAATGAACAACGGATCAACAATGAGCAGATGGACCTACATAGAAATGCTGCCATCGTTGTTGAGACTGAGATGACCAATCAGAGCATGTGGATTAGGCAGGTCGTTGAGGAGGCATGCTGAATGGTCCCAAAGCTAGCCATTCCGGAGGAGTCGGTCAAGGTCCGCATCCTCAAGTTGGCCACATGGCTGCACGACACTCGAATTGAGATGGTGTGGGTTCAGTTGGAGTTGAACCTACAAATTACAGAGTTACAGTT
The DNA here is from genome assembly GCA_031772625.1 of Pinus tabuliformis. Taxonomy (NCBI): domain Eukaryota; kingdom Viridiplantae; phylum Streptophyta; class Pinopsida; order Pinales; family Pinaceae; genus Pinus; species Pinus tabuliformis. The sequence continues at coordinate 112,963,237 of CM062807.1, forward strand.
GGGGGCCCAACCTTCAACTCCACCAGAAGTGAAGGAACAACGGGCGATCATTGTCACAGAAGCAGCAGCAGTGGTGGATAGTGCAGTAACAGACTGCATGCAATTGTTTGAACAGTCATTTAAGGTCCTGACCAGCTTATAAGAAGACCCCAATATGTGACCCGAATTTAAATAGGAACGCAACAAATTACAGAGATAACCATAAACACAGAGATGTAGCAGAAATAATACTTCATTTCATTAATGTAAAATACTGAAATATGCTTACAAACAGAGTTGGAAATAAACCAGCTAAAGCGATGGTAGCTTATCTCTAAGAAGATATGTGGCGGCTAAATGTCTCTGAACTATGTTACAATGAGGCTCAAAGGCCTATTTATTGTTGAGAACAATGGAAAACCCTTAACATTCCAAAACCTAACCCTAGAAGATGAAACGCCAAATTGTGGGCCTCGTTTGGGTAAATTGGTACCTCAATTTCCTGGGGTCGTAGCCTTGGAATACGATCTCCATTTGACGTGTACAATAGCTCGTTAGAAAGATCTATCCAAGCACTACAACTTTGGGAAGGGTAACATGGGTCCATGGTTCCATGTTGCCTCCATATTTCCCAAAAAACATCGTTTAGGGCCTCAAAACGACTCCGGAAGTTTAGGACCCGAAAAACTGCTAAAAATAGTAAATTGTGCTACAATTTAGGAAACTGAAAAAAATTGAAAGAGATAGTTGTGGGGGTCCACATGGGATAGGTGGGTGGCCACCAACATCCACTTGGATCATTCCTCCCCCCTTAGGAAGCAATGGTCCCCATTGCGTTGAGTTCCTCCATCTGCTGAACTTGGTCCCTGGTGAGCTGTTTTGCAATCTTGGATGTGTCCAGTAATGGTGGGAAGCATGGTCGATGATGGTCCACATTGAATGCTTGGTGCAGGTGAAGGAATGGAGGAATGTTGTGCTCCAAATAATTTTTTCCCGTAGCCTTGGTACGGGTGTAAGGACCATGTCGGAGTGGTCTGAGTTTCTGATGGGCCCTTGTAAGGTGTTCTTTCTGCAGATGTAACCAAACTTTATCACCCACCTAAAACTTGTGTGGTACCCTTGTGGGTGAGGAGAAGTTGTTCTTTTGTTCTGTCATGACCATATCCCTTTGCTGTTGCTGCTGCGTGGAGGAACCCTTTGCGGGGGTCATGGTGACGATCTTCCCCTTACATTGGGAGAGAACCAGACAAATGAATTTCCTGGTCTGGGAGATGAGCTTGCTGCCTTTTCTTGGCAGTGATTAAAGAGGTGGTAGTAGGTGGGGCTACCTCCGGTATCCTGTATAATGAATTACACAAAGAAATAATGACAGCACGAGGCCTTGACTCATACACAGCATGTCACCTCCATAAGTATGGTTGGCCTAATAATACATAACAAACATCCAAAGGTGTAACATCACACAATACCTCGTCTATGAAGGGCTTGATGCTGTAGGGAAGGCAGCACTGCTGGTGAACTTTGAGATCTCGTCCTTTGTGAAGCCACCCGATACTGTATGGTTGTGCGTGTGGTGTAGTTGGTAGGCCCAACCACTTCACGACCTTTGCTGAAATGAGGTTCTTTTGGCTGCCACTGTCAACAATGAATTGCAACGGTGAACCCTTCACCCACATCTGTGAGTGGAAAAGACGCTCCAATTCCTCTGGATTTTTGCGCTCATTTTTTTGGATCTTGGCAGTGGCAACAGTGGCACTAGGATTCGTATCAATGATCTGCTTCCCTTTGCGATTCCCCTTGTCAGGTTCTAGCTCAAAGTCGGAACATGCATTTGATTCGGAAGCCTTCAACTCGGCCACCAGCGACTACTTGGTCTGACACTCACTTGTGTTATGAGTGGGACTCTTGTGGAACTCACACCACCTTCCTGTGTCCTTCTTCGACTTCGTGATGTTGTTCTTTTCTTGCGGCTTCGATAGGTTGTCTTGGGTCACCCCGCCTTGGCTTTGTCCTTTGGTCTTCAGATTTGTAGATCCAAAGTCTCGCTTCTTCTGTTTGAACTTTTGCTCAATTTTGACAGCGTATTGGTACGTCGTGCCAAGCGAGGAGATGTTCAAGAACTCCATCTCTTCCTGGATGTATTTGTGTAGGTAGTCGCGGTATTTGAGTACCAGATGTAGATCAGAATCTTTGATACCCAACTGTGTGCGAAGGGTATGAAAAATGTTTGTGAACTCTGGCACATCTTGGTCCCTTCCCTGCCGCAGTGTGGTCCACTTTATTTATTTGTCCTCGTAGCTTTTGACAGGGTAGTACTACTCCTTGATGGCATCTCAGAATGAATCCCAAGTGGGCGCAGCTGAAAATAGTGAGCCTGTGCTATCATTCTTCTACTCACAGTAGGCTTCCCACCAATCCTTGACGTGGGGGGCTACTTTGAGAAGAGTGAAAACAATATTTTCCCGACTCGAAAATTCATGAATAGAAAAATACCCTTCTAGTAGATTTAACCATTTATCTACAGCATCCGCATCTATTTGACTATCAAATATAGGGATTTCGAAATTAACTTGTACCTTAAATGGTGTGGCATTTCCAGTGTAGCTGTTGGAAGCCGATGCATCGCCTCTAGGTAGCTGCTGAAGGATCTGTGCAAAGCTATCTATCATTGCGTTCCTTTACCGCTCAAGGGCTTCTTCGAGCAAGATTTTGATATAATCTCCTGCCCCCTCGTCTTTCTTCTCATCCACCATGGGAGGTTGTCGGGATTTGCGAGGCTGGTCTTGCAAAGGTTTGACCAATTCAAGCCCCAACTCCTTATATCCCGACCTCGCTGGGGACATGCAAAGAAAAACAGAGAAAAAGCATACCGCTCTGATACCACTAATCTGGATTTAAACAGGAGCGCAACAAATTACAGAGATAACCATAAACACAGAGATGCAACGGAAGTAATACTTCATTTCATTAATGTAAAATACTGAAATATGCTTACAAGCAGAGTTGTAAATAAACCAGCTAGAGTGATGGTCGCTTATCTCTGAGAAGATATGTGGCGTCTACATGCGTCTGAACTGTGTTACAATGAGGCTCGAAGGCCTATTTATTTTTGAGAAACAATGGAAAACCCATAACATTCCAAAACCTAACCCTAGAAGATGAAACGCCAAATTGTGGGCCCCGTTTGGGTAAATTGGTACCTCAATTTCCTGGGGTCATAACTTTGGCATACAATCTCCATTTGACACATACAATAGCTCGTTGGAAAGATCTATCCGAGCACTACAACTTTGGGAAGGGAAACATCGATCCATGGACCCCCCAGATTTCCCAAAAAATTTCGTTTAGGGCCTCAAAATGGCTCCAGAAGTTTAGGACCCGAAAAACTACTAAAAATAGTAAACTGTGCTACAATTTAGGAAACTGAAAAAACTAAAAAAGACAATTGTGGGGGTCCAAATGGGATAGGTGGGTGGCCACCAACATCCACCTAGATCAATATGTAGAGGCTAGAGATAGAATCGCACGAGCTACAGCAGCGCTATGATGAGGTTAAGGGCACAGTGTGAATCGTCGCACTAACACAGAGACTAGCCAAGCTGCCGAAGGCCAAGCTGCTGATGGAACAGATGTACATCGCGCTACACAAGGAAGCAGTGCTAAAGGCAAGGATGAAGCCCTAGCTGAAGGAGGCTTACACAGTGACAGGATCTATTGAAGGCAAGCTTGCGACTCTACAAGCAATGCAACAAAAGCTTCAGGCTGATAGCGCAGGAGCAATGACCAAGTAGACAATGGAAGACGCGAAGCAAGTGGCAGCTTAGTGCATGACCGAGGTTGCGATCATATGAGTTGAGCTGGAAGGGCTTCGTGCAAAGATCTTCGTGCCTACCGAGTGACTCGAGTACGAGTCACGATGTTTGTGTTGGGGGCTTGTTGGGAACGAGATCCCCCAAGGACAGTTTTGGGGTAAAAGTCCATGTTTGAGTCAAATTTTGTAATAAAATTGTAAAGAATCAACATTTTGTGGTCGCGGAGTGCGAAGGTGTCTTAAGTCATAAAGGGTTGTCTGCCCTTACTTTTGTAAAGTAAAGTCAGGTGTAAGAGATTTACCCATGGGCCGCGGACCATGGGATTGTATAAGAAGAGCTAAGCTCTAAGTAGTTAGAGTAATAAATCATGTAAGAGAGTCGTAGCTCTGAAGTAAGAAGTCTAAGTCTTGGGTCGCAGTGAAGGAGAGAATCTGCAGCTGAGTGCACAGAAGCCTAGGGTGGAAGTTCACAGCTGAGTGCGCAGAGGCCTAGGGTGGAAGTCCGCAGCTGAGTGCACAGACCCCTGCAACTGTGTGTGCAGGGTGGATAGAGTCTATAATCACTTGGAAGATATCAATAAAGAGAAATATTCTGCAATTCCTGTGCCTTTGTTCTTGTTAATGCATCTTGTTATTTTATGTATGAATTTTCTTTATCTGGCTATATGATGTGCGAATGAATGCAATTACATCAGACAGCTAAACGTAATTAAGGATATCTGTTTACGCAGTACTAACGGTGATTATCTAAGGAGATAAGTAAACACTTATACTTATTTGGGCAATCTGCACAGTACACTATCATAACAACGCGAAAGTACCTGAGCTATAGGTTAGAGCTACACGAAGGTCGATTATGCCCTTTCGTGGAGGTTTTGAAGGGCGGAATGGAGGGCTCATCTGGCAAACCCTAGAGCTAAGCGACCTACGCAAAGGCAGGAATAAGAGGAATAAGTTAACATCATGACCATCTTAGGGTGCGGAAACTTGGTTCCAACATCCCCCCATACTGCTTCAGGTGAGACTTCAGTCCGCACTCCGTTGGCTGATGCTGAAAGGGCCAGTAGTGTAGGGATTTGTTTGGCTAATTAACGCTGAACTTGGGTTAGGCCCCTGAAGCCAACAATCAACCATCGTCGATCATGGTCAAACATGGTTCAATATCACATTGCGACAAAGATTCTCTCAATATGAAAATCAACCATGGTCAAGCATGGTCAACCATGATCCAACCTTGCATTGTGTCAAAGATTGTCTCAATATGAAAATCAACCATGGTCAACCATGGTCCAACATCTCATAGTGACGAAGATGGTCTCAATATGGAAATAAACCATGGTCAATCATGGTCCAACGCCGTATTGTGACAAATATTGTCTCGATATGAAAATCAAACATGGCCAACCATGGTCCAACATCACATTGTGACAAAGTTTGTCTCAATATGAAAATTAGACATGGTCAACTATGGTCAATCATGGTTATTCATGGTCCAACGTCACAATGTGACAAAAATTGTCTCGATATGAAAACCAACCATTTTCAACCATGGTACAATGTTGCATTGTGACAAAGGTTCTATCAATATAAATACCAAACATGGTCAATTATGGTCCAATGTCGCATTTGTGGCAAAGATTGTCTACATATGAAAATCAAGCATGGTTAACCACCATCAACCATGCTTTTTTTAGGGTTTATAACATTTATCTTAGGGTTTATATGCCTTGGGTTTACAACATTAGTTCCCTAGTTTTAATATTATTCCCTTTGGTTTTTAGTACTAATCCTTTAGGTTTATTAGTGCATTGGGTTTTTAATATCAATTGCTTGGGTTTATTAATATGCATGTTTATATTCCTAACGTATAATAATATTGATATGATTTATAATATTAATCCTATGGTTTAATTACATATATTTATTAATATTAACCTTTAATATTAAAATTAAAATTTTACTATTTTTTATCAATAATATGTTTTATTAATTATTAAACTTTATTTTAATATTAATATGAAACTTTAACTTTAATATTAGTATTAAACTTTAACTTTAACTTAATATTAATATTAAACTTAAACTTTAATTTTATTCATATTAAGATTAATATTAAACTTTAAATTTAATTATCATTATTAAATTTTATATTAATATTCAATTTTATTTTTAACATTAACTTTTAATGTGGTTGTGCATGTGATTGATATAAGTCTTCGGTGTTTATCAACCACATTTATGAATGTGGCTGTGCTAGTTATATATAATTATGTTTTTTTAAGTAAACTTTGTATTTTTTAATAACTAAATATTTTCATATTTATGTTATTTGAGTAAATGTTATAAACATTTACACCACTACAATATTTTATTTATATTGGGTTATAGAGTACCTCGAGATAATTAAACATTTATTTATTCTACAAAGAAAATCGTAAATAATAAAAAGATAAAGTAGCCCAAAAAAGAACATTATGGATCATATAATATAATTTAATTTGATAAGAAATCCTCAGAGCCATCTTCTCTCTCACAAAAAAAAAAAAAAAAAAACCTCTTCATAAATATTAACTTTGTATAATGTAGGCCAGTTATACACATTTATCTCAAGAAAGGAGTACATGTTACCCCAACCTTTTCTCCAAACCCCTAAATATAGCTATCTATGTGACGTAATTAAAAAAAAGGGTTGACAAAAAATGAGTGTAAAATTTAAAGCATTCTATAAGAAACATCATCCGAAGTTAACCCAATAGTTATAATTCCTTTGTACAATAACCTAAATATTATTAAACTGTAATTGTTGATGCAATAGAATCTCTTATCTATGCCCCTGGTGGTGGTAGAGTTCTTTGACATTGTATTTTCATATAAAGGATACTCATGTGAGAATATATCTTAAGTTGTTTCACCCTTTGCTTCTTTTTGACACCCTTTTTCACATATTTTATTCTTCTTTGACCATCATAATCACTAATGGGCATCAAGTCACAAGATTTATGGCATGGAAGGTATATAATTGTCTTGCATTTCATAAGTTTATAATTTTCTTTATTATTAGTCTAATATTTGCTTTAGGTATCGAATTGGGATGATTTTGCAACTAAGTCTAATTCTACAACCAAGTCAATGGTTTGATAGGTTCCAAGGTGCCAGCTGGAGACAAAAATATATGGAAAGGTGGTGATCAATGGACTCAATGATTCCCTCCTACCTTCATGAACCAGATTGATAAAAGAAGCTTCCAGTTACATGGTCAAGGATAAAGTCACCTCTATCATCTATAACAGGCGAGCAAGGAACACGATATACGCCTCACGATTTTCTTTGTTAATAGAAAATTGTGAGCGAATTTTGTTATGTTATCTTTTCATAGTTAATTTTAGTATTCTGTTAACAAGGTTAGGCATAGAGCTCTGAACATTTAGTGATACAACATTTATGAAAATACCTCGTAGCACACAAAAACACAGTGATTTGTATGCAACAATGAAGACTTAAAACTCCATTTTTAATACTCATTTTATGAATAACTTTTTCATTTCCATGCCTATGTTGACTATTTGATTAATAGCGTGATTACCTGCTTCTCGTGGAGGGCCCCCTTGAGCAGTAAGGGTTTTTGTTTGTTTTCAATAGATAGAGTTTCTGTATAATTTCATAAGCTTTCCGTTCTATTCAATTGAGTGGATGTGTTTTTAATTTCTTTCATATTCAAATTAAGATTGTTTTACTAATCATCTCTTTCTTTATAGATGCACATGAATTAATCTCAACAGTACTGATAGCAATAGTGAGTTTGTACTTAGATTAAAACTATATTTCATAAAACAAAGGATTCGTTTGTAGGTTATATTTCAAGCATAAGTGATTTATAAGTAATGACCAAGTGTGAACATATTTAAGCAGAGATTCAATTTCTTTTGGTTCTTCATTCAAGAGTGTGTTATATTGATAGATGAGTTGATTCTTACAAAGCATATTTCAGATATATAGCAGAGTGTGTGTGTTTTATGAATTGAATTTCATTTTACATGAGATTTTTATTGGTTGTGTGGATTTCATAATTAAATACAATTTTTTATAAGAGTGCAATTAATTTTCATTTACAATAAGTGTGGGATTGACTTACATATATGCAGAGTTGTGAGATTTTCTTTTAAAGTAGAGTGTGAGATTTTCCATAAGTAGTCTTCAGTAAAAGGGGGTGATTCTTTTATTTTCTAGGAATAGTTTCTTTGCTCATGTGCATTTCAATAACTTTATTTAGAATTTATATTTCGACAACTCAACTTAATTTAGAATTGGTGTGAATAATCAAAGACTTCTAGTATATACAATACACTTACACTTCATCAGCTTACTAGCCTTGGACGATAATTTATGTAAGTAATTTAAGGTTAATTAAATTACCAAACTGTTCATAAGTTGAATGAGGGAAGGGGAATGACATACATGGCTGTTATGTCCAACCCTTAAACTTATATTTCGGAGTCAATAGACGAACCACCATCATTTGTTTTTGTAAATTGTATTACTCTTGAGTTGTTAGAAGTCAAAATGTATATACGAACATTTGCTAGAGTTGCTTGTTTTTTTTTATTTGGTTATTTTAATTGCAGATGGTTGAATATTTTAGAATTTTGATAGAAATATAATTCATTTTCGTCAAAATTTTGAAATATTCAAGAATGACAATAAAGTTAAAAGTTTACAGATTTTTCAATAAATATTTGATTTCTTTTTCACCTTTATCCACATCTATAAATAGAAAATCTATTTAGCTTATATTTTAGAAACTCTTCATATACATATATGTAAAATATATTTTTTATATTTTTAAATAAAATTAAGTAATATATTTTTTTAGAATTATTAATATTTATACTTTAAAATGTATTTAAACATATATAAACATATTCAAAACTCTAAATAAATTATACTCTTGACTTATATGACTTATATAAATTTAACTGCTAAAAATTTTAACGGCTAAAAATTGAAATCTATAAACTCAACAAATTTTCACTAAATTTTAAATAAAATTCAAAATATATATATAACATTAAATATTTAAATTATACCAATTTATTACACTGCTAATTAATAAATATACTCTTCCCTATTTACTATTTGGCATTGCGGATAAGCCCACCATCCTATTTTTAAATTCATTATCATCATTTATTTTTTATTTTAAATTCTTTCCTCTTCCATAATATACTAAATTGCATTTAAGCAATACAATACAAAAATACACTCTTAAGGATATTGCTTGTGAGGTCTTCAGATCTATCATGTGGTAACTCGAATGTTATGTAATCATTAATGTTTCTCCATAAATTTGAGTGGAAGTGATTATCGATTAACAAATGTTCAATAAAATTATTTCTAATATTAAGAATTTTAACTTTGTCAAGAAAAAGTCAATTCTCGGTTTTCTTTTTATGTCATACCTTATATGACACTCATAAATATATAATATAAAATCAATAAGAAAAACGTATCAATCAAATATTATTTCCATGGAAGCTCATTATCAAATATATGTAAAATATGATAGTAGAGTGCCCAACAAGTTAGACAGATTTGTGTGTTTATTAGATAATTTTTAAACACTCGTGAGTCATAAATACTATCGTTTTTTAATTATAAATCCATCACACCGCGAATCATGCTATACACTCACTTTTGTTTTATTGCATACACAATTTTAATATAGCCCTACACAATTTTAATATATAAGTTCGGTTTTCCAGTACCTTCGTGACTGCAATATTATTTTATTTATTTTGAATGAATATAAGTGTGCTTGTGCGTTGAGCCACACCATTTTAATATATTTGAGGGTTTCTTGCCCCAAAAACCAAACTTGCACTCGAAGTTGCCAAGAAAAAATTAAATACTTGCACTCGAAGTTGCCAAGAAAAAATTAAATATTACGTGAATATATAAGAATGGAGCGACTCAGATTGAGGATTTGGGTCTTATATATATATATGAGAAGGGTATGCATAGTTATGTGTATGAGGAGACTTTCCTCGTTGCTTAAAGGTTTTTTTGTTTTGTTTTTTTTTTTTAAGCTTATATTTTTCTTTGTTTTAGATAATTATATTTCATCATTTATGTACTGAATTCATCTCACAACATCATAACATTAATTAGAATCATAACATTATTTAGTAACATATGTTATTATATATAAAGAAAAATATCATCATTAATGCAACAAAATATAAAGGAATAATAGAAAAAAAAACATTTATACGTAGAGACACAAGGATTGGTCAAAGATTCAGGAAAAATCCACTATGGGGAAAGCTCAAACCCACTATGGGGAAAACCCTTTCAAATTCTTCTTATTATTAAATTGTCATTGAATGATTCAACAAAACATAGTACAACGATCTATTCCTTTATCCACAAGACTATCTAGCAAAAATTAACTAAACCATATCCAATAGATGAACCAGAATGTTGTGGTCAACTACCGAGTCAAAATCCTGATTCAAAAGTCGGCGGTCAACTGTCGAACTCTGCAATCAACTGACAAATTATGAAATCAATTACAAAAATTCAAACCCTGGTTTCCAACTTCATGCAAAGAATGTCTGTGTGTGTGGTTGAAGCCCTCCAATAGCATGCATGAGCATGCATGCATACGGTTGTGACAGAAAATACCCTATAGCATTCCTTCAGTTGGGAACCAAAACCCTAGATCTCACATGCGAGCTTCAAATCTTACAATTTCATACATGTGCTAGAGAACTTCCCTGAACCATCTCAGAGATGTGTGAACCAAACCAAAGAAAGAAAAATTATCATGATGATGTCCAAATGAGGGTCACTTCACTTGTATTTATAGCCATCCATGGATGTCCAATTTCTCATTTTAGTCAACCTATCCTTTTGTGCACATGATGACTTTTCTTCAAAAATACAATCTCCCTTATCCAAATTCAGTGTTTCAATAGTCAAAATTGGTCCTCTTGAAAAGAGGAATGTAGTCCCATGATTGGAATTTGTCATTCAGTTGCCAAATTAACACTCCCTTTCAACTAGGGATAAATTCCAATTGCATGATGTAATCATCGCAAGTATCTTGTCACCAAATCATATCCTATTTCAAGTATCTCATCATCAAATGTCGCCACTACCCATCTCTGCTTATATTTGTTTATCCATGCTTATTCCTTGATTATCTATACTCATATGTTGAGCATTCTCGAATTTAAAAGACTAATAATTTGACATCGGATGGGAGCCTAAGTTTCCAACATCTATTCATCGGGGAGCCATTGCTACCACCAAGAATCACTGCCAGTGGGGAGCTCAATGCTACTACCCTATAAACAACAGAGAGCTTATCATCAAGGAGCCCTTCTAAAATTGCAATCACATCGAGGAGCGTATCTCAACCCAAAATTCAATGACAATGAGGAAGGTCATATGGGACACTCTCACCTCATGTCTATGATAGTGGGGAAGGTCCTATGGGAAATTCTCACCCCAACTCATCTCACCGAACAATAGGTGAGATACAACTTACCAAGCAAGGATCACAACCATCCCATTCTACGATCAATGGGTGAGATACCACTTGCTATACAAGGTAAGGATCACAACCATCACATTTCTTGTTTATTTTCCCAATAATGACCTTGAGGAGTCATATGGTAGAACACCTTCATCATAATCATCTTGGGTGAGATACCCGACTTACCAAAGGTAAGGATCATATACCCTCAAGCTCTCTCTCAACCCGTTGGCAAGACAGGGAGCGACAATCCCAACAAGTTTGACTTTTGGGTAAGATGCCAACTTTTGTATAGTCTGCATATACCAACATAGGGAAGCAACATATTCCACCTTATGGGTAACAAATATGGGTGATACCCTATTGTCTAGAGATCCCTCAACCCTAGGATCTTAGACGGGGGGAAGAGCTAGCTCAGTGTCCTCGATTAGTCATTCTCTCTGTAGGTCAAAAACATATCAACGTGCTCATATCTAGTGTGATCATGAGATCCTGCAATTTCAAAACCTGTGCGAGTGAACTTCCGTGAACCATCTCAGACATGTGCGAACCAAACCAAAGAAAGAAGAATGATCATAATGATGTCCAAATTAGGGTCACTTAACTTGTATTTATATCCATCCATGGGTGTTCAATTTCTCTTTTGGGTCGACCAGTCCTTTTGAGTACATGAATGTTTTTCTTCCAAAATACACTTTCCCTTGTCCAAATTGAGTGATTCAATAATCAAAATTGGTCCTCTTGAAAAGAGGAATCTAGTCCCCTGATTGGAATTTGTAATTGAGCTTCCAAGTTAACACTCCCTATTAGCTAGGGAGAAATTCCAAATGCATCACATAATCATCAAAATTATCCTATCACCAAATCATATCCTATCTCAAGTATCTTGTCATGAAATGTCATCAATGCTCATCTCTGTTGATCTTTGTTTATTACTTCTTATCGCTTGATTGTCGGTGCATATGTTGAATATTCTCGAATCTAAAAGAAGAAGAATTTGACATCGTAGGGGAGCCTAAGTTACCACCCTCTATTCATTGAGGAGCCACTTCTACCACCCAAAATCACTGCCAATGGGGAGCCCAATGCTACTACTCGAGAAACATCAAAGAGTTTATCATCAAGGAGCTTTGCTAAACCTAGAACCACATCGGGGAGTGCATCTCAACCCAAAATGCAATGATAATGAGGAAGGTCCTATAGGACAATCTCACCTCATATCTATGACAGTTGGAAAGGTCCTATGGGACACTCTCACCTAAGTCATCTCATTGAACAATAGGCGAGATACAACTTACCAAGCAAGGGTCATAACCATCCTATTGTGCAATAAATGGGTGAGATACCATTTCCTATACTAGGTAAGGATCACAACCACCCTATTTCTTATTGATATTACCAACAATGACCTTAAGGAGTCATGTGGTAGAAAAACTTCATCATAATCAACTTGGGTGAGATACCTGATTACCAAAGGTAAGGATCAACACCCTCAACCTCTCTCTCAACTAATTGGCAAGAGGGGGACTGACAATTCCAATAAGCCTGACTTGTGGGTATGATACCAACTTGGGTATACTTTGCACATACCAACATAGGGGAGCAACATATTTCACCCTATGTGTAACAAATAGGGGTGATACCCTATTTCCCAGAGATCCCTCAACCCCAAGAGCCATACATCTCAATTCATAACCCAAGGAGCTCAGACAAGGGGAAGAGATAGCTTAGTGTCCTCGATTAACCATGCTCTCTGTTGATCAAAAACATATCAATGTGCTCATATATAGTACTGACTTAAACAAAGCTAAAGAGTTTAATCATAATGCCTCAATAGCAGTGGTCTCCTATTCATGCAGGACATAAAATCAAATATTATATTAGAACAAATATATATCACAAAAGGATACCTGATTCATCCTCTCTCTCATGTAGGCAGCAACCACAAGCATAAGCTTGTCTCATACAACAACATTATCTCAATATATGAGGATATCTCTATCCTAGCTATATACGGTATTTCTGTGAACTAGATCCCACTCTTTATTATCACAATGTGTCACTGTCACATCCAGAACCTGTTTAAAATAGTTCTCCAAAGAGTTTCTTCAACCTACCTCACAACTAACCATGCTAGCAACATTGTACTCACCCTCGGTCATGCTTACTAACTTCTCATCCAAAATATCATGGCAGATCTCATCCTAAAGAGGCACCCATATGTACTCATCTCATCAACAACAATCCCAAACAACATGAGTACATCCATGCAATCATATATCATAGAAAGAATATCTCAGACCAAAAATTTAGCATCCCATGCTATTATCTCAAAATGTGCTTGGAGGCAACCCAATGTGTACAAAGCGACTCAATCATGAATTGATTCAGGTTGTTCTTCACAAAATATATATCTGGATGGGTGTTCTCACAAAAGGTCAATGCTTCAACTAGTTGTTGGTTGCCAAGGCAGGTTGAACAATATCTCTTCTTAATTTCTTGAAATTCCATTCCATCAAAGTGTCCAAGGATTTGCATGTCCATTTTCCAAAATCTCTCAAATAGCTTCATGACATATTTTCCTTTTTCGAACGTCAACATGCCAAGATTCTTCATTTTAAACTTTAGAGACCAACTCCCTCTTATTTTTATGATTAGAGGTTCCTTACCTCGTCAACATATTAAACCAAAATGAAAGGCATTCCTTGGACCACTTTGAAGTAGAGGTTTGGATCAGCACATCTTCCTGGCCTCACCAGGTAACTGTCAATGTGGACATACTAGGCCCGGGAATCTTGCTTCAAACCATACAATGCTATCTGCATCATTATATTTATCAAAACAATATAATCAACCTTACACAAATAAATACCGTGCAATCAAATCAACTAAGTCAGCTTACCAAGCCTTAGATGCCAAATCAAAACTAATATCAAAGTCATAAATGTTTCTGCCAATATCACTATGACAAACTGTTCAGACTAGGTGTCAGGTAGAGCTCACATCAAAATATCAAGTTATGACTTTATATTTTTTTCATATTAACAAATTGTTATTAAGAAATATCAAACTCCATGAAGACATCCACATAATCATAATACAAATTATTTATGTCATTATACATCAAGGATAAGGCATATAAGTTTCATGCATTCATTGTGAGATCATTGCATACTGAATCACAAATGTTTATACTTCAACCAATGTGCCAAAGCTAATGATGCCAATATATAATTACTTTTAATACCAATATTAGTAACTGAAAGTCGCTATGCCAACATAGCATTGTCATAAAGGAAAATCATCAATTATCAAATCAAAATCCTAATTTGTTATCACTCTGAATTCAATCAATCCATAAGGGAAAACATATCTATGAACTATCAAGCATCATGTCAAAATTCCACAACTTTTTATTTATATTAAACCAATAAGACAAATATTTTCAAGCCCTTGTAATTGTTATCAAATACTATCATATATTAACTTCAACGATAAAATCATAATAACATACTGATATGCATATTCCAGTCCCCTGCAAACACAAGTTTAGTCAATACATTCAAATTATTTATAGTAAGTTAAACATTCAAACTTCCCTTCTCATATAACATTCTATTGTCTTCTCCATATTTGTAGGATTTTCATACTCCTAGTACGCTCCTAATATCATGCATAAGGCTTCAATTTTGATGTCCTACAGGCACAACCACTTCCGTAAACCTTCTTCCACGCAGCCGGGGGGCTTATAACCACACCCGTAAGCCTTCTTCCGTGTAGTTGGGAGGCTTATAACCACACCCTTAAGCCTTCTTCTGATAGTCAAGTGTCTTCTTTTCAAATAATAATAGGTGTTAAAATATCATGAAAATTTTCTCCCTCTAAATGGGAAGCGACTTCAGTCATGATCATTTGAAGCATCATCGTGTCTATCATAATATTGTCATGCATCAACAAAACTTTTAGATCATGAAATAAAACTATATCAGGTTCTAAAAAATATATCCATCATGGTCATAACATGTTAGAATGAAGTAATTTATCATCACATATGAATGTGAAATCAAAATTTCATCAAGCTTTAGTGTATCATCATACTTCAAGGATCATAATCACTTGAAGTCAGGGCATCCATTCGTGTTTTCTAAGCTTATCAAAAACTAAAAAAGGTCAACAAGAAGACCATGAGTATCCATATTATTATTACACTTTCATCATCAAGGTCACCATGCTTATTACAAGCATTTAACTATAGTATTAAGTGACCATATATATAAAAAAATGTATCTAGAATGCTTCATAAAATCAAGAAATCCATCATGTCTAAAATTTAAGATAATTGTCAAATATCAAGTGCACCAATATACCAAAGGTGTCATAAATAAAACTTAATTTCATATGCATTTATGATTCATTCATGAAGGTGATATTCCCATCATGCCTTATGGCTTACCTTGCAATCCAATATTGCAGTTGAAACAATATACTATGCATACCTTATCACTTACTTGTCATGGGAAACTATAGCTCTTCTCTTCCTGCACTAGATATGTTTTCCTTCACCTCAAATGATCTCAAGAAGAATCCATTTATCACGTTTGAGGTTAGAAGTATCCAAATACTCAAATATACATGCAGGAAGTATAATCAATGGTTCAATTAATAAATCTAAACAAAATTAAAGACATAAATAAGTAACATAAATCGAAAGCGTACTTACCTTCAATGGGAGGTGATCCTAAACCTTCAAGGGTCATGACTATCCATTTTCCATATAACATTTTCTCTTTCATTATATTTCAACCAACTTCATCAACAACCATGCCTAATTGAGACTATCACATCTAGTGTTACACCAAACATGTCACAAGTGCTAGAACATATTCACACTAATCATGCTAGGGTTTTGCTATTTCATATCCCAAATCTTTGTTTCAGACCTATGTGAGTGAACTTCCATTAACCATCTCATAACTATGAGAGCCAAACCAAAGAAATAAGAATGACAATAATGATGTCCAAATGAGGGTCACTTGAGTTGTATTTATAGCCATCCATGGGTGTCCAATTTCTCTTTTGGGTCGACTTGTCCTATTGTGCACATGACAACTTTTCTTCAAAATTACACTTTCTGTTGTCCATATTGAGTTCTTCAATAGTCAAAATTGGTTTTCTAGAAAAGAGGAATCTAGTCCCATTACTGGAATTTGTCCTTCACATACACCTTTCTGTAATTCATTGAAAATGGTGGTATGCTTTATCTTTCTGGACCATTCTTGATAGTTATCTTTTCCAATGAGAACTACTCCAACTATTGAAATGAGAGAATGCATCGCTGTTGATTAGTCAAAATATTTGTAGAAATAGTCTTTGATAAATAATCTCTCTATAAACAACAACAAATACCCATCATACAAGTTTGTCTTAAAAAATTAATTAAAATAACCCCAAAAAATTGATGTTGGAATCTATCTCGAACATCTGCTTTGATAAAAAGTCATCACTCAAAAATAACGTAAACTGTATAAATTAACTTGTAGATACAACATAAAGACACATGATATAACCAAAATATAACTCAATACTCTTTAGTATACACTACAATCCATATAACTCACTATTCTTTAGTATATAAAACAACACATATATATGAATGGGACCCTCAACAACAATTTAACACACACACACACACACACACACACACACACACACACATATATATATATATAAATGGTTCAACACATATATGAATAGAATGACCCTCAAAGAAAAAGCCAAGAATATACACCAATACAACACAATCAAAATATTCAACACAAATGGAACATATATGAATGGTGATATCCACACCATATTTTGTGGTAACAACGACTATGGTATCGAGGGAGTCTACAAATATCTCAACAATGAAACGTTCATTACAATATATTCATAGCCATGCACATAAATATACTCATGGAATGGAACATGCAGAGAATGAATGGACTAACTCTTCAAATACTTGCTTGAGATGTCAAGCTACAACAATCAAATACAATCGAGATGGTGGTGTTTTCTTCTTCAAGGTTGCAGGATTTCGAATGGTTGTAGCACAATCTCATTCACAAGGCTCCCTTTTCTCTCCCTATGAGGTTCACCACACTCTCAATGCATAGATAACACTATGCACAAAGATAACACCATTGTGCCCAAAGATTGTGGAGCATATACTCTATGTTAAATGTTACAGAATGATGCATTAGTGCTTGCAGGAAATAACAATGGAATTAAAAGGGGGGAGGTGTAATGGTAAATGAGACAAAATGCATATGAAATATGAAGGCAGAGAAATTTAAATTTGAGACCTACGCTCTTATACCATGCTAGGCCAGGTATTTGGTAACTCCTGAAGTTTTATTTTTTATTAAGAAGAACATTAATATATACACATAGGAGATAAACCCTTGGGATTCACCTTCCAAGGTCTCTTCACTTTATTATTTTGTATTTACATATTTACACCATATTTTCCAAATCCTAGAGGATTAGGTGTAAACAGAATGGTCCTAGAGGTCTATAATTACTCAAATAGAGTGTGTCCTTCAGACATCAAGCTCATTAGCACCAGACACATAATTACTCAAATAGCGTGTGGCTTCTATGGATTCATGATATGTCAAGTACCAACCATAATGATGGTGAACCAAGACTAGTTTGTATCCCGTGTATCTGATAGAACAAAATTATAGTGACTACTTTATGCTATGGATACACCAAAATTAACCATGGATTACTGACCAAAATTATCCATGGAGTATTGACCAAAATTATGGTAAGGATACACCATGTGTCATAGGTACTGCCCATATTTATGGTAGCCTAATGATGTTGTTTATTTACCATGTGTCAAAGATGTTTTTACTAGATTATGGTACTTAGATTTGCTATAACCTTTTCTTAGAACAAAATCTTTGTTAACAAGATTCTTTTATTTGATCTCATAATTATGGAAAATTGGGAAGTGTTTGTTAGCACACTAAAACAATAATAAAAGTTTGAAGTCTGAATACCTACGATAGATTTCAAGTAAATCATATTGAACCTTAGCCTTAGAGTGAATCTTAGTCTATTGAAATGTCAAGAGTCTTCTAAAATAACCTTAGAATATTATTTGTCTTGATAACTTGTTGTGATTTGAATAATGTCCCTGGAAGGCTGAGTCATTGGAGAAGATTGTTCTCAGTCCTGACTATAAATAATGCTTTGTTCAAGGTGAAGGATCTTGACTGTAAAGTGATCATGAGGATATCATAACGTGGAAGAATTTTTAGCATCATTGAAGTTGTATATAAAGTTCTTGGAGATGCTTGGATACTTTCATGTAATTAAAATCCTATATGCATTTGAAATGAAGTTAAGCTTGATAAAGGTTTCATGCATAAAATAATATAAATTGGAGAACTATGTTTAAAGATCCATGACTTCTTGAATCATCAAAATGAGTGTTATGCATCATCACTGCAATATTGTTTGAAGTATAATTAGATGATCTCTTGCCATCATAAGAGAAGCTTAGTTAGAAGTTTGAAGACTTGCATCATAATATTTTGATATACCAAAGGTATGTGTTAAAGGCTTGTGTCTCAAATTTCGTAGGAGCTAATATTCTCCTCAAAAGATAATGAGGATTGTAGGCACATGGATCTTGCAACCAAAGGGATAATAAGTGGAAGAATGAAGCAAAGCCTGTGATAAAAGAATCTATTCCAAAATTCAGATTTGAATATTTGAGCTTAAGAGGGAGCAAGAAGATAAGCAAAGTTGAAATATGTGTCTATGACTAGAGATGAGAAAATATAAGATTCTTTGAGTAAGAGGGAGATCATGTTTTTTTCTCCAGTTGTCAATACTTTGAATATGTCTCATAATTTAAGAAGGCCCTAAAGAACTCATGTGGAGAAACTATGATATGATGTACTAAATAAGGGGGAGATAGAAAATCTTATGTTAGCTTCATAGGGAGCTTGAAATGATCATGGTATAATATTTATAAAATCAATAAGGATTTGGTCACTAAATGTGATCTTGAATTGATAAAGCTTGATGAAATATTCCTTGCAAAAGTTTGATGATGATAGGAAATTGATTGGTTATTTAATGAACGTGGTCTAAATATTTTCTTTCTAGTGAATACATTGAAATAGATGAAGCCAAAATATGATCACTGGATACTCTTGTGGTGCTGTTAATTATTGGTTGAATTATGTGGTAGGAAATTAGCTTATGTTATTGGAATACTCTAACTTTGATTGGGATAAAGTGTTATTGATGGAAAGAGTGCATCTGGTGGATGTTTTTTATTAGGCTTGTCATTGGTTTCTTGGATGAGCAAGAAACGGTTTTCCATGACAATTAGTGTTGGAAATACTGAGAGGTGGGTGAATAATTATTTCTTAGCAATTAACACTTTTTAATATTTTTGAGAATGATTAGCTACTCTTCAGTTATTATTATTGTTCTTCTTCAAATGATAATAAAAATAATCTAGAGTAGAAAACACCATACAAAAATGCAGAAAGATAAAACAAATGACACAAATATTTTTAGGTGGAAAACCCCCTCCTTGTTAAAAACCATTGAACACTTCTTTAGTAATTGCCTTCTCCCTATTAAAATAAAATTAATTACATCAAGATTTTAGCTACAACTGATGGAGGCGTCAACCCTGTAATTCACAAGCTACAACGTGTAGGATGCTACTAGACCCTAATATCTTGCTTCAACCAGAAGGATGCCCCAACACCCTGTAGATTAGGCCACAACCTAATGAGTTCCCCAATACTCTATTTACCAGCTTATGTTAGAAAGGATGCTTCACTGCCCTGTTAGTTTTTCAGCCACAACTGAATGGATGCCATAACGCCCTCTGTAAACTACAACTTTCACTAGCACCACCCTGCCACCCTCAATTGTTCTCAGGTCAAAACCTGAAGGTGACTCTTGTCACCCAGAAGAGTTGGTATATCATGTTTCACAATTTTCACACTAGATCCCCTGTACTATGAATCAATGTAGAATAGATGTAAGAAAGATATAGACTAAATGTCAAATCCTGATAGACATCAATCACTATTCCCAAAAATTGATTACTGCACAATGCTACACATCAACCTATCATCATTCAATTGCACATCACTGTCACTACAAATCATTGCACAATTGTTGGTTATCACTACATGTCATTTCTCATGAATGAATAGTCATCAATGCACAAGCACTGTCATCATCGTATCATGTTGTACTCGATGTTACAACCATATGGTACTGCTATTTAATAATGGCACAAACAAATATGCCTTAGGTCATCTTGATGACCTACAATCAGTGCTCTCAAAGCAGGCTGATACAATTAAATCACTTAGTAGCTATGAGCTCCTATGGGATAGACTTACAAGATAGGATCTTGCAGGAAAGTAAGATGGATGTCAGATATATGGAGATTGTGCATAGGTTGCAACATAGTACAGATATAGGTATAGGTGGTAGTACAAGTATATGTATAGGTGATAGTACATGTACAGGTATAGGTACAGGTAGTGGTATAGGTATAGGTACAGGTACAGGTGCACATGATGTGGACTATTTCCTTATAGCAGATGGATTGGTTAGGTTCAAAGACAGGATATATGTGCTAGACAATAGTGAACTCAAGAAGGTGATCTTGAGGGAGTTTGATGTGAAAGGATATTCAAGTCACCCTGGTTATCAGAAGACATTGACAATAGTGAAGATATTTTATTATTGGTCGACCCTAAAGAGGGATGTAGGAGAGTTTGCTGCTAGATGTTTTGATTGTCATCGTGTGAAAGAAAAGTGTAAGCATCCAGGTGGGCTTATATAACCGATTTCAATTCTAGAGTGGAAATGGGAAGTCATTTCACATAGGTTTGTCGAGGATAATGAGACAACATGATTCCATCATGGTTGTTGTGGAGAGGTTGACAAAGGTTGCACACTTCATTCCAGTGAAATCAACATTCTCAGCTAGCGATGTACCACATGTATTCTGATCTAGGTGGATATTGGTGGCCACCCACCAATTCCACTTGGACCCCCAACATTGCTTCTTTCACTTTTTTAGTTTCCTTAATTGTAGCACAATTTACTATTTTTAGCATTTTTTTGGGTCCTAAACTTCCGGAGCCGTTTTCAGGCCCTAAACGACGTTTTTTTTGGAATTCTACCACCAACAATTTTTTTGTCTAAAATCCTCTTTTTCGTCATAGTCCTCGGAAATATCTTTCCAACGGGCTATCATGCACCTCAAACGGAGATAATATGAGCAAGTCACGACCCTGGGAAGTTGGTTGTCCAACTCACCCCAACGGGGTCCATAAACTCTTGGTGTTACATCTCCTCAAGTTAGGGTTTTGGTTGTTTAGGGTTTGCTCTTATTGTTCAATAATAAAAAGGCCCTTGAGCCTCATTGTAGTTCAGTTCAGAGGCATGTAGCCACCACATCTCTTCTCGTAGATAAGCTACCATTGCCCTAGCTAGTGTATTTCCATTTATGTTTGTAAGCATATTTAAGTATTTTACATTAATGAAATGAAGTGTTATTTCCGCTGCATCTATGTGTTTATGGTTATCTATGTAATTTGTTGTGTTCATGTTTAAATATGGATCAGTGGTATTAGAGCGGTCTGCTTTTTTTCTCCGTTTTTCTTTGCATGTCCCCAACAAGGTCGGGATATAAGGAGTTAGGGCTTGAACTGGTCGAACCTTTGCAAGACCAGCCTCGCAAATCTCGACGGCCTGCCATGGCAGAAGAAAATAAAGACGAGGGGGTAGGAGATTCTATCAAAATCTTGCTCGAAGAAGCCCTCGAGTGACAAAGGAACGCGATGATTGACAACTTTGCCTAGATCCTTCAGCGACTACCCAGGGGCGACGCATCGGCTTCCAACAACTACTCTAGAAATGCCACACCTTTTAAGGTACAGGTTAATTTTGAAATCCCCATATTTGAGGGTCAAATAGAAGCAGATGTTGTCGATAAATGGTTAAATCTGCCAGAGGGGTTATTTTTTGTTCATGATTTTTCCAGTCGGGAAATGATTATTTTCGCTCTTTTAAAAGAAGCTCCCCACATCAAGGACTGGTGGGAAACCTACTGTGAGCAGAAGGATGAAAGTACAGGCTCACTATTTTTAGCCACACCCACTTGGAATTCATTTCGGGATGCCATCAAGGAGTAGTACTACCCTGTCAGAAGCTATGAGGATCAATACATAAAGTGGACCATGCTATGGTAGGGAAGGGACCAAGATGTGCCATAGTTTACCAATATTTTCCATACCCTTCGCACAATCTTAGGTATCAAGGATTTGAAGCAGCATTTGGTACTCAAATACCACGGCTGCCTGCAAAAGTACATCCAGGAAGAAATAGAATTCCTGAACATCTCCTTGCTCAACACAACACATTGGTATGTTGTCAAGGTCGAGCAAAAGTTTAAACAGAAGAAGCGAGAGTTTGGATCTATGAATCTGAAGCAAGGGAAAAGCACCCCCAAACCGTAGAACAAAGGACAAAGCCAAGGCAGGTTGGTCCAAGAAAACCTGCCAAAACTGCAAGCAAAGAACATCGCCGCGAAACCGAAAAAGGACACGGGAAAGTGGTGTCAGTTCCATAAGAGCTCCACTCACAACACAAGTTAGTTTCAGGCCAAGCAGTCACTAGTGGCCGAGCTAAAGGTTTCAAAATCACATGCATGTTTCGACTCTGAGTCAGAACCCAACAAGGGGAATGACAAAGGGAAGAAAATTATTGATGCAGATCCCAATGCTACCGTTGCCACCACGAAGATTTAGAAGTAGGAAACCAAAGATATAGAGGAGGAGGAGCGTCTCTTCCACTCCTAGATGTGGGTAAAGGGCTCCTCGCTATAGTTCATTATCGACAGCGGGAGCCAAAAGAACCTTGTTTTGGTAGAGTTCATGAAGCGGCTGGGCTTACTTACCACAACACATCCACAACCGTACACCATCGAGTGGCTTCACCAAGGATGGGAACTTCGCGTGAGCCAGTAGTGTCGCCTTCCATACAACATCAAGCACTTCACGGATGAGGTATTGTGTGACATTTCTCCCCTTGAAGTTTGTGATGTATTATTAGGACAACCATACTTGTGAAAGCGACATGTTGTGTATGAATCAAGGCCCCGTGTTGTTATTGTTACTTTGGGAAATAATTTGTATAGGATACCGGAGGTAACACCGCCTACCGCCATCGCTTTGGTTACTACAAAACAATGCAGTAAGCTCATTTCCAAAACCAGGAAATTTATTTTCCTAATGATACGCCGTTAAGGAAAGAAGAAGATGGTGGCCACGACCTCCAGATAGGGTTCCTTCGGACGACAACTACAGATGGAAAAGATCATGGAGGAGTACGAGGACATCTTCACCTCCCCCACAGGGGTTCCTCTGCACTTTCAATTCAAGCACTCCATCAATCTGACCCCAGGTGCGCCGCTGCCCAATGGACCAATCTATTGGTGCTCCATTCTGGAGAATGATGAAATCAAGAGGCAGATTTAGGAGTTGTTGCAAAAAGGTCACATCCATTCGAGTTCATCGCCCCGTGGGAGCCCGATTGTGTTGGTACAGAAGAAGGATGGGACTTGGAGGTTGTGTATTGACTATTGGGTGCTGAACAAGATCACTGTCCGTAATAGGTACCCGATCCCACAGATTGATGACCTCCTGGACCAACTGAAAGGGGCAAAATATTTCAGCAAGATCAATTTGAAGTCAGAATATCACAAGGTACCAATCGAACCCTCTGATGTGTGGAAGACTGCCTTCAAAGCCAAGGAGGGCCTTTTCGAATGGTTGTTTATGCCTTTTGGATTGACGAATGCTCCTGCAACCTTCATGAGGCTAATGGAATGACATCTTGCAGTCATTCACCAACTCATTTGTAGTGGTATACTTGGATGACATCCTGATCTTCAGCCAGAGTTGGGAAGAGCACCTCCACCACATCTGAGATGTTCTCTAAACACTGCGGCAACACAAGTTATGTGCCAATTTGGAGAAATGCACTTTTGGCATGACCCGGGTTCAGTATCTGGGATACATTATTGATGAAAAGGGGGTGCATGTGGATCAAGCCAAGATCCAAGTCATTCGGGATTGGCCATCTCCAACCACTCTAACAGAGCTCCACAGCTTTCTAGGTCTTGCCAACTTCTACCACAAGTTCGTGTTGGGATTTTCTCATATCACTTGGCCTTTGAGTCAAGTCACCAAGGGAAGAGCGAAAACAAAATTATTTTGTTCTGAATCTCAACAAAAGGCATTCACAGAGTTGAAATATCACCTCTGCTCAGCACCAGTGCTCACATTACCAGACTTGCAACAACCATTTGAGGTCGAGACATATGCCTCAGACTATGTTGTTGGGGTAGTCCTTACTCAACACGGGCATCCAGTGGCATATCACAGTGACACACTTTTAGACACAGTCTAGAAGTATCCCACATATGGCAAAGAGATGTATTATATTGTGTGGGCCTACCGACAATGGAAAGCATTACATTTTGGGGAAGGAAACAGTCATCCACATAGACCACCGACCCTTGCAGTTCATACAGACTGAAGGGTTATTGCAAAATGATCGCCATCAGAAGTGGTCCACATACCTGCAACAGTTCCATTTAAATATCAAGTATAAGAAGGGCAGCACCAATAATGTTGCAGATTGCCTCAGTCGACCACCAATCATGGCATTAACCACCATGCTCAACTCTTGTGGGCATGAAACTTTTGATTGGCCACTTCTCTAGCAAAGCAACCCAGAATTCGGCCACACATACCAGACACTCTTAGAGGGTCAACATGTTCTAGATTTTCACCTCCAGGATGCACTATTATGCCACCTTGGTCACCTTTTTGTTCCTTCAAATGAGCGTGCCAAGATGATTTGGGAAGCACACTACAGTTGGGTTTCTAGGCATTTCGGGGTCGAGAAAATGGTGGTAATACTGCAAAAGTATTTCTATTGGCCAAATCTTCGATAGGATGTTGGGAAGTACATCAGATCTTGCACTGCCTACGCCATTGCCAAATTGACCATCAAGAAGCAAGGCCTCTATACCCCATTGCCTACCCCTAGTCGACCTTGGGAATCCATCTCCATGTATTACATGTCAAGCTTTCCTTCCACTAAGCATGGAAACGACTATGTTTTTGTGCTCGTCGATAGGTTCTCAAAGATGGCCATTATGGCAGCCTGCAAGAAGAATATCATAGCCGAATCCACTGCTAAACTCTTCTTTGAATGAGTGTGGGTACACTTTGGGATCCCACAGTCTATCATCTTAGATCGCGACAGCAGGTTCCTCAATACATTTTGGTCCAGTCTCTGGTTGATGTTGGACACTAAACTCACTAAGTCCACAGCCTTCCATCCTCAAACTGATGGCCAAACAAAGGTTTTCAATAGGATGATCGTACACATTCTACACATGTACAACTCAAAGCATCCACGCACATGGGATGAGAGCCTCCCCTATGTTCAGCATAGCTACAACTAAGCTCTCCACAGCTCGACTGGCCACAACCCTTTTTAGGTGGGCTTGGGATTCCAGCCACTATGTCCCATTGATGTGGCCATGCCATTTGTAGCTACTCACGTAGATTCAGCTCATGTCGAGTTCGAAACAGATAAGGCAAACAGATTCATTGAGCACATCCAACATATTCGCCAATATATCCATGACATTCTAGAGAAATCAAATGCCAAGTACAAGTAGCGACATGATCAACATCGAGTGCCATACAAGTTTTAGGTGGGTGACAAAGTCTAGCTGCATTTGCAAAAGGAACACCTTACCAGAGCTTATCGGAAACTCAGACCACTCCAATATGGTACTTAGACCATTACCAAGGTTGTGGGAGACAATGCATTTGAGCTCAACATTCCCCCATTCCTTGGCCTGCACCCAGTGTTCAATGTGGACTAACTTCGACCATACTTTCCACCATTACTAGACACATCTGACATTGCAGAACAGCTCACACCCACAGAGTTAAATCCAGATTGCATGGAACAAGATGAAACTGATCAAATCATGGACACACAGATGAAGTACACTCACAAGCAGAATATACAACTGTATCGAGTTGTCAAAGCAGGCCAACTCCTTCACCAGTGTAAGTGGCTCACCACGGACCAAGTTTAGCAGAAGTTTCCTCATCTCATGGAGGAACTCAACACAATGGGGACCATTGCTTCCTAAGGGGCGAGGAATGATCCAAGTGGATATTGGTGGCCGCCTGCCAATTCCACTTGGACCCCCACTATTGCTTCTTTCAGTTTTTCAATTTCCTTAATTTTAGCACAGTTTACTATTTTTAGTAGTTTTTCGGGTCCTAAACTTCCCGAGCCATTTTGAGGCCCTAAACGACGTTTTTTTTGGAAATCTACCGTCTGTGATTTTTTGGCTAAAATTTTCCTTTCCATCGTATTCCTCAGAGAGATCTTTCCAATGGGCTATCATGCATGTCAAGTGGAGATAATATGACCAAGTCACGACCCCGAGAAGTTGGCTGTCTAACTCACCCCAACGGGGCCCATAAACTCTTGGTGTTACATCTCCTCGGGTTAGGGTTTTGGTTGCTTAGGGTTTTCTCTTATTGTTCAATAATAAAAAGGCCCTTGAGCCTCATTGTAGTTCAGTTCAGAGGCATGTAGCTGCCACATCTCTTCTATGATATAAGCTACCATCGCCCTAGCTAGTGTATTTCCATTTTTGTTTGTAAGCATATTTCAATATTTTACATTAATGAAATGAAGTATTATTTCCACTGCATCTATGTGTTTATGGTTATCTCTGTAATTTGTTGCGTTCCTGTTTAAATTCAGATCATATTCATCAAAGATGTGGTCAGACTGCATGGTGTTCTAAAGAAGACCATGTCAGATAGGGATGCAAATTTCACTTCCATGTTTTGGAAGGCATTGTTTGCAGGTTTGGGCACATAGTTGGCCTTCATTACAACTTATCATCCGTATACATATGGAAAGATAGAGAGGGTCAATAGGTTAATGGAATACATGTTGAGGATGTATGTGATGCATCAACAATGAAAGTGGGAAGAGTATCTTCCTCTGGTAGAGTTCGCTTACAACAATGGGTATTAAGAATATTTGAGGATGATTTCATTTGAGGAATTGTATGGGCGGAGTTGCAATACTCTTATCATTTGGTGTGATTCAGTTAACAGGGTGTTGATTGGATAGACATGTTGGCAGACATGGAACAGGAAATGCAGGTGATCAAGAAGAATCTAAGGAAGCACAGGATAAGCATAAGAGTTATGCTGATCAGAACATGTTGTTCAAGGAATTTCATGTTGTGGAACAAGTGTACTTGCGCATCAAACTGAAGAAGAGCTCCTTACAGATTGGATCATGTGCCAAGATGGAACCACAGTTTTGTGGACCCTTTAGTGTTATTGAGAGGATATGGCCAATAGCTTATCAACTTTCACTTCCTCTGACAATGAAAGTTCGCGAAATTTTTTGTGTATTATTTCTTAAGAATTATGTTAAAGATGTTGATCATGTGATTGACTAGTCTGTATTGCACGTGGAACCAGATGGAGAATTCTAGTCGGAGCCTCAGTGTATATTGCAGAAAAAGGTGCTCATTCTTTGAAACTGAGTAATCAAGTAGGTTAAGGTGAAATGAAGCACTTTGGGCCCGATGAAGCTACATGGGAGATGGCGGATCAAATGCGGGCTATTTATGCTTCCTTGCTTGTCAGTTGAGGAAAAGTAGTTTTGGTATGGTGTTTTGGAATATGCCTTGGTATATGTTTTGGTATATGTTTTGGTGATGTTGCTATATGTATATATGTATATGGATGAAAATATCGCCATGATCTATGTTATAAATCTCCAATATGAGGTATGGGTGTCATGTCATTATGTTGTTATATTTGTTATGTTTTCATGTTTGTTTTATTCTTAGTAGGTTGATCATTGTAAATATTGCATCGAGCTAAGTTATAGAGCTCCATCAGCAGTATGTTTTTCTTATATAAGCCTTGTTGTTATAGGTGTTGTTGAACACTGAGGACAGTGTTCCCCCAAGGGGGAGGGTTCTGTAACAATCCTGGTGAAAATTCGATGTAATAAAAGTTAATAGAGGTAAAATAATAACCACGGTTGAGGGGACACTTATTCCAAGATGAATGTTGGGCAAGACATCCTAGTGTGGGTGTTCATTTGATCATTAATGGCTAAGGAAATTGGCAAAGGAAATGACTAAGGATTTGGAAAGGAAAAATGGAATTTTTGGCACATGTATTTATGAAAATAATGGGAATTAGGAGAAAAGGGAGGTGAAAGGTTAGAGGTTGCATGTGAGGAGGAAAATGAAGAAAATTAATGGAAAATGAAATATAGGCATCATTCATAAAAATGATTATGAGGATCAGTTGGTAACCTTTTGTCTGTTCAGGTTTGGAGCTCTCTCATTACTCACTCTCACTCTCGTACTCTTTGATACTTATAGTTTTCTTGGATAAATCTTGGAGGGTGCGCCATACTTGGATTTTTGGAAGAAGAAGGCAAAGGAAGAGAAGGAAAGTGCAAGAGGACACTGGGATCAACAACTACAGTGGGATTTGTTTGTAGGTACCAAGCTGCATGTATGTTTTCTCCACTAGTTTTGGCATGCATGGCATATGCATGTGGATTATTGGTCATGACATGTCACTGACACGAAGGATTTCATGGATTGACAGTGGATTACCTAACCTTTCCATTTCCTGGATAACCATGGAGATTGTGGGTTTATTTCCTTGTTTTGTTTTGGTTTTTTCTCATGTTCCCTTTAGCTTGGGTTTAGTTATTAGTTCCTGGAAGCCCTGGTTGGACAAATTCTCTAGAATCCTTGTAACAGCTTAGGTTAAGTTAATAGTCCTAGAAGCCTTAGTTGGACCAACGCTTTGGAAGTCCTTGGTGGGTTGAGTAACTAGTCCTGGAAGCCTTGGTTGGACAAATGCTCTGGAAACCCAGCGACAATTGTGGGTTGAGTTGCCAGTCCTCGAAGCCTTGCTTGGAACAAATGCTTTGAAGCCCTGGAAGGCTTGGATAGAGACCAATTTGTTGATGGTTTTGTGATGTCTAACCATGAGGTGGAATCATTGTTAATGGGTTGAGGTGGAAGGCCTCGGGAAGCCCTGAATGGTTTTGGATCGATGTTTTCTATGGGGTCCCACATTCATGCTTGGAATATGACATGCAGGTGAATGGCTGAAGAGATATTTGGTTCAATCATTCTATGGTCCAGTGGAACGTGGAAGTCCCATCCCAGATTTGGATTTTTCATCATGCATATGAGGGTATTTATCCTTGTATTTCTATGAGTGTTATATTGGTTTATATGTGGATCATATGGATGTGATTTCATTGGTATTTCTCTATTTCTATTATGTGGAGTATATATATCTTTTATGATAGTAGCTATGAATGGATCGCATCATGTTTTTACTTGTAAATGAATGAATAATGTATCTATGACCTAATCGATGAAATGGAAGTTGATGTGTTGAGGCATCAATCCTTCTTAGTGATTCTCAGCTAAGTATGAGACCCTATGCTCAAATATGTTAGATACACCTGTAGATTACATATTTGTGATATGTTTGACGAAATTCTTTTCATGGCTAGTAGGGGTCTAGTCAAGGTCATATTCAAGTGATTTCATTTGTATTGTCATTTCTCTGTTATGTTTCTATTCTAAAAATGTCATTCAATTCTGGGCAGTGACCTAGGCTCTGGCCTTGAAAAAGTGGCTCAAGTCCCGAAGATGCTTGCACAACACTATGAAAAATAGTCCCTGGACGTTGGCTTCCAGGCATATGAGAGCATCCATAGGTCCTTGGATGCTAGCTTATAGGCCTTAGAAAGCATCCATAGGTCCCTGGGTGCTAACATTCCCATAGCATGAGAGCATCCAGAGGTTAAGTGGTCCAAAATCGTAGTGGGACCTAAGGGCTGGTTGGAAGAAAGCTTGGGGTGGTTCCCGAGGGTCCTAATTCTCATGTTCGATGTTTATAAATTGTGTTTCCATCGATTCCACTTGCTTAACGTAACTTAGGAGGTCGAATCATATCATAGTGGCCTCATGTCACATGTTTACCCCAGCTGGTTGGTTGCTTGGGTAGATGTGGGAGGAGGGTGTTATACTAAACCAGGTTGGCCTTTGCATCATTAATATGATGTTATTTCTCATTTTTATTTCATGCATAAATGTATTGGTTATTATGTGGATTCTATGGTTGAGGTATCCTTGATATTTATATCCTAGTTATGTTGGTTATGAGCATGTATTATGACAGTGATGATGTATCACTCTCCTCATGTTTTGATTTGTAAATGAATGAGAAATGTATCTATGAACTAATAGATGATAATGTAGCTAATGATATAGGGGGACAATGCTTCTTAGTAATTCTCAGATAGGTATGAGGAACATGTGCTTAGATCTATTATTTAAACCTATAGATTACAGAATCGTGACATGTTTGATGAAATGCTTGTCATGGCTAGTATGGGTCCAATCAAGTGCTTGTTAGAGTAATTTCATTTGTATCATTATTTTGTTGTTATCTTTCAGTTCTAAAAGTTTTATTCAGTTCCGGGCTCTGGTCTTGAAAACGTGGCACAAATGCTTGAGTCACAGGCACAGGTCTGAGGAGAAAAGTTCCCAGACACATCAATACCCATGTTGTGGGAGCATCTAGAGCCTCCTGAATGCATGCTTGTCCATATCAAGGGAGCGTTTGGGGGTTTAATGGTCTACAAACTCAATGGGATTAAAGGGCTGGTTACCTGAGTGGTTGGGATGGCTCCTGGGTGTTTTGTTGTTGATGTGTAAGGTCTTTATGGTGTGTTTCCATCAATTCCACTTCCTTAATTGACACATAGGGAGTCAAATTATATCATATAAAATTCTCGTCTTATGTTTACCCCGGTTAGTCAATTACTTGGGTAGATATGGGAGGAGGGTGTTACACCTTATTTACAAACATTGAATTTCCTAGTTCAAAATCACATGGTGAACCTACTTGGCTATATTTAAGTAAATCAGTGTTTGTGATACAAATATTGCACGTGTTATAGTCAAGATAGTTGGTGTTTAGTCAATTTAGTATGTCCTAAATTTCTACATTAATTATCAATCCGGGAGTCGTAAATTGATGAAGTGTGGTGCACTGTATGTGCAAGACAACCTCTTTCTTACTTTTATCGTTTTCAATTTTATTTTGTTTTTGGGGTTTTCTCTTTGTTGGTATCCTAATGCGAATGGAAATCCTATTCCTAGGTTTTAAGAATACTTTTAGAGGGCAAGTATGGATGTAGATTTAAGACAAGGTTTATGTCTCTTATGATAATTTACAGAACTTAGCACTTCAAAAGATCTCAAAACATGCTATTGATAAAATTGGTACTTGAACAAGAATGTAAATATGCAGCTACTTAAATCAAACGAAAGATGAAATACTGATCATGAAGTCACTATCTCTGCTGCCCATCTAATTACAGAAATAAAATCTAAACTATCGCACTCAAAAAAACCAAAAATTGCAAACTAATGAAAGCAAGATCAATTTACTTCACTTATAATCTGATAGCTCACCAAGTAGCTTATCGGGTTAAGCCATGGAATCGAAGATAATGTCAAATAACATGAAGAATTGATATCTAAACTACCTACTTGCGGATTAATGAAAGAAAAATCAAATTACTTCACTTATAATCCGATAGCTCGCTAAGTAACTTCTCGGGTTAAGCCATGGCACCAGAGATAACGTCAAATAACATGAAGAGCTTGATATCTAAACTACCTACTTGCAGATTAATGAAAGAAAAATCAAATCACTTCACTTATAATCTGATAGCTCGCCAAGTAGCTTCTCGGGTTAAGCCATGGCACCGGAGATAACATCAAATAACATGAAGAATTTGATATCTAAACTAGCTAACAGCAACAAACAAATATCATTGAAATCAAAGCATAACTGAAATTGAAAATCTTAAAAAGTTCAGCAGAGAAGCAAAGCTCATGTCACTATTTGATGCAAAAATTATATGAAAAAGCTCGAGCATAACCTATCCTGAAACACACTGATCAGTGTTAGTAAAAAGTATGCAATGCTGGAAAATCATGTACATGAATAAAATATTAACACCATAAACAAATTATGAAAAATATACAATGGAAATAAGAGGAAAGATGCATGAAAAACTTTACAAAAACAAAAAGCAAAACCTCAGCCAGCAGGGGCCCTTTGCACAACCTTTGGTTGATACGCTGTCACCTCAAAATCACGCTTTAAACAGTCATAAGAAACAGAGTTTTTGTATTGCAAAATAAAGAATATGTCTTCTCGTTACAACAACAGGACTAACGCTATATCAACAGCATCAAAGCTAACATCAAGACTAAATACTTGCGTTTGCAAACGCTTTATTTATAGAGGAAAATAGATAATTGTTTTTCTGTGAGAAATCTTCAGCAGAGGACATGTAAACAGGATAGAACCTATAAGTTCAGCCTCCTGGTTGCCATGATCATTCAATCTACAAAAGGTGGATGTTGGATTTGCATCATGGAGGCAGCCTGCAGCTGTCAAGAGGGATCCATGAATCTAGGAACGGTCTCAGACTTTTCACGTGCTGAAACAGAGACCTATTTGATGTAGGACTCCTTGTTTGACCGTCCTTTGACCAAGGCTTTTCTTCACGAATTCGACTGAACAGATAGGACCTTGTCCATGTGTAGATCATTTCTGAGCTGCCCACATGCCTCGTTTCACCTGCCGACACCTATAACCTATAGAACAATAAAAATAGCTGCGAAATTGCGAGTCAGCTGTGAAAAGTGGCTACATTCCGTAGCTAATGAACAAAATCTAAATCAAATAGCACACACAAGGATATAGTTAGAAAACCACTTAAATGCACTCCTAGAATCAATATGTAACAATATTTGATAGCTTATGAGGCACTGATATGGGAAAATGGAAGAGAAAAGGTCTAGGAAAGTATGTAGAAGAGAGGTAGTTTTGGGGCTCAACATACCCCCACTGTGAAGATGTTGCATGCCCTCATGCAACCAAAAATATGACTATCCTTCCTTCAATTCAACTGCTCTGAGACTTCTGCTAATACATCTAGCATTTTCTTCTTCTTCCTAGGTGTCACTGTCATCCTGGGCTTCATCATTAGGCACCTGTATTTGAGGTTGATGAGGGCTCTGCTCAACCTCCTATTCTTTTTCTTCAATTTCCTATTTTTCTTGTGCCACAATCCAAGATGCAACATGGTGTTGTCATGGATAATTTTATCCAACCTATTCTGTTCTTTCAATGTTTCATTTTCTCTTTTGATATGTCTATTCAAGACTTCTAGTACAGAAACTTCTTGTTTTAGAGATTGGATCAAAACTTCCTGAGCTGTATCAGGCTGATTAGATGAAGTGCCCTGTTCTGTTGCAGTCTTTTCCAATAATTCAATAAATTCATACATCTGTTGCTGAGTTGGATCTATTTCAAGTGTGGCCTTCCTTGGACTGATTCCAAAATCTGGTTGAGGACTATGATCAGGAGGAGTGATTGGAGAATGTTGTGGACTATGATCAGGAGGAGTGATTGCTGGTGATTGTTTTGGTGTTTCCCCTCCTAAGTCTATGAAGTGATTCCCTTTGATTTGCACTTTCTTCAATTTTCCTTTAAGTCTTGAGCTCCTTATTAAATTCTGTGAACTGGTATCTCCCTTTTCTACACTTTGTTTTTCCTTTCCCTTTTCTTTTGCCTTAGCTGATTGTTCTTTAAGATGAATTAGTCTTTCAGAAAGTATTTGTTCCTCTTCTAAGGAAGGTTCTAGGGTTTGATAAACATCTTCAACATTTCTTTTCCCCTTATGTTTCACTTGTTTTCTAACCTCAATCGAAGTTTCAGATAGCATTTCTTCCTTACTATTTTCTTTAGTTACACTAGTAGGAGTATCTTGAATGTTTACATCTGTTTTTCTTCTCCTACTTTTTCTTGTTGAGCTACCTTCAGGTGTTTCAGGTGGGTCCTGAAAGAAATTTCTAATCAAGAATTTTTCCCATGTGTCCTTTCTTTCCTTCAATTGTTTTTGAATCAGAATTTTAACAAGGCCGTGATGATAAAGATGAGGCTCTACGTCATCCAGATTCTTTTGTACAGTGGTGGACATCTTTCTCAAGCTACTCAATAAGAAATAAGGCAAATTGATGGTTTGATTCTCCAAAAAATTCATTAATAACCTTACATGGTACATGTACATGGACCCAAACCTTCCTTCACACGTAATAAACTTCTGAATTATCAACAACAAACTATTCCATTTTTCAATTAGGGCAGAAACATGGATTCCACGTTTAAAAATGGTTATATCCATACCTGGGTTACGCAAAATGATCCTCCAGGCCCTCTCATCGAAGTATTTGTTTTTGAACCATCATTCTCCTTCATGTGGTAGCTCCATTGCTACTGCAATGGATGCCTCTGTTACCGAAAATTTGATATCCCCAACCTCAACTTCCATGCCATTGAAGGACCTTGCAAATGTCTTCATGACTTCTTTATTATGACCCCTGAATTTTTGGATAAACTATAGCCATCATTCTTTCCTTAACGTGCTCTTTAACTGTGGATAACCCTCCATGAATTTAGGCCCATCTGGCTATGTTCTTACCAGAAGGTCCATTCCTTCCTCTTGCTTCAAAAATACCTCTGTAAGTGATGGACTGTAAGTGATGGTTTGACAGAGGCGGAATAGTTGTACGAGTGGAAGATGGAGGAGGATTACGAAGAAAACCAGTAGTTACAAAAATACATAGCATGCAATAGAAATGAAAATGAGTTCACGGAGCAGAGGTTTGTATAAACGACCCTGAACTAGCAATCGTAAACTTAATGTGAGAGTATGGAAACAGAGTGAGTTTGGTAGAATTTTAAAATAAAAGGCTGCGGAGTGGACGTTAGCAAATTCATAAAATGACTGCGGAGTGGTGCGGCAGAGGAGAGCCGTGGTCAATTGGCTTACGTCTTCATGATTAACCGGTTCAACAGGTGTAATGCGGACGTACAATTAAGTACGAGTTAGATTCGGAAGAGGATCATGAGGCCGTTGGAATTTGATGCGGAGTTTGTGGTGGAGTTATGCAAAGGTCATGGAGGAGTTAAGGAAGCTATCAATTCGAATCATTACACATGATGGAGCTGGTGGTTTTACAACTATATAGATTATGTGTTTTAAAATGCTATTTGAAATTAATTTTGCTCATACCTTAGAATCTTACCACTTCTGTTCACTAACCCTTGATTGGTTGTCTCTTGTTGGTGCTTTTTAGGTGCTGACATCTTCAAAATATTTTGCTCTTCTATACCTGCATCTAGTTTTTATCATTACTTGGATAACATCGGACTTTCACTGCAAAATAACAGAGTATTAGCTGCGGAATCAACAATCAGCTGCGGAATCAGTATTCAGCTGCGAAATCAAAATTCAGCTGCAGAAACTGACATAGTGAATAACATATGACTTAACGAAGTGAATGGAGATGGATGGAAATGAATGATGATTGAATGAATGATATATGAAAACTAGACATGAAAGGAATTTTATTGGTGGAATGTGATGGTGAAATGGAATGAAATGAAGTGAAGTGAAATGACATGAAATGGAACAACTATGAATGAAATGAGAGAGATTTTTTTTTTGGGAAATATAGGGCATCAGAAGCTTCTGATTTTCGCCCTGTATTTTCTATATAAGACTACCAATCAGTGATTGGTTTTTAGGCTTATACATTTTTTTTTTTCACAATGAAAAGAACAAAGACTATGCTAGTGGAGAAGAAGGATTCTTCTTCACCAGCCTTATTGCAGAATTATCTTGAAAGATTTTGACAAATTCCTCCTTTGAGAGTGGCTTATGATAGATCTTCAATCTGTAACCATTCACAATGAGAGGAGTTTGATACTCATCAATGGTTTTGATTCTTACCGCTCCATTGCTAAAAACTTTTTCAATCTCATATGGCCCAAGCCAATGAGTCTGAAATTTACCTTTGAAATCTTTGAACTTGGAATCAAATAGGAATGCCCAATCTCCTTCTTGAAACTTTTTCTCCTTGATGTATTTGTCATTCCACTAAGCTCTTTAATATTGAACTAGATCAGTTCTTAGGATTGCTTCTTGTATGATCTCATCTAGTTCATTCAATTACTCCATTCTATGCTTTTGGGCTTCTGATAGATCCATTCCCATTTGAACTGCCATCTTGAAGGTCTTAACTTGGAACTAAATGGGGAGCAGAACTTCTTTCCCATAAACAAGTTCATAGGGAGAATGTCATTTTTTCTTCCTCCATGTGGTTTTGTAGGCCCATAAGGCATCAGGAAGCCTTTTTGCCCAATCTCTTCTATATAGATGAACAATCTTGGTAATGTTGCCTTCAATTACTTTGTTTGTGGACTCTACTTGACCATTTGCTTGCAGATGGTAAGGAGTAGATTTTCTATGCTTGACCTTGTACTCTTCCATTAGCTTCTCCACCAGTTTGGATGTAAATTGACCTCCCTGATCTGTCACAATTTCTCTTAGAACACCAAAGCGAGTAAACATATCCTCATAAAGAAGACTAACAACTGAATTTTCAGTAGCAGAAAATAATGCTTTGGCTTCTACCCATTTAGTGACATAATCAGTACATACCAATATATACTTTTTCTATTTAGATGGTGGATTAATAGGTCCAATAAAGTCTAAAGCCCATTTTTCAAAGGGTTCGATGAGTACCTATGGTTGTAATGGCATCTCATTTGAGGGGGTAGGTTTCCCTACTCTTTGGCAACTATCACACCTTTTGACATATTGTTCTGCATCTTTGAAGAAGGATGACCAATAATATCCTAAAGAAAGGATATTATAGGCTATCCTTTTGTTAGCAAAGTGTCCACTGCATGGTTCATCATGACATTCTTTGAGAATATCAGGCATTTCATCTTCCCTGACACATCTTCTGATCACAAGGTCTAGCCCTGTTTTAAACAATTTGTTAGAAATCCATGAATATTTTGAACTCTCCTGAATAATATTTCTTCTTTCACTTGGAAATAAATGTGGAGGTAGTTTCCTTGTAACCAAATAGTTAGATATATCTGCATACCAAGGAGTCTTAGTAGTTACTGCAAATAAATATTCATAAGGAAAATTGTCCTCTACAGGAGAATCTTCTTTGATATTTTGAATTCTAGAAAAGAAATCAGCTACTGTGTTTTGTTTCCCTGCTCTATCTAACACAGTAATATTGAATTCCTGTAAAAGTAGGAGCCACCTTGTAACTCTGCCATTAGTAATGGGTTTGTTCATTAGATATCTAATTGCAGAATGATCAGTATGAATAAAAGTTTCATAGCCTATTATATAATGTCTGAACTTATTGATTGCATGAACAACAGCTAAGAACTCATTTTCGGTCACAGTATAATTCAACTCAGTGGGAGTTAAATTTTTACTGGTATAGCAAATGGCATAAGGAACTAAGTCTTTTTGTCCCAACACAGCCCCTAGAGTTGTATCTGAAGCATTTGTAGAAATATGGAAAGGAAGTTTCCAATTTGGTCCTCTCAAGATAGGCGCTTTAGATATTTTTGTTTTCAAAGCTTCAAATGATGCTTGGCAATCAGGACTCCATTTGAATTCACAATCTTTTGTAAGTAGTTTAAAGAGTGAAGATGCTATTTTAGTAAAGTTTTCTATAAATCTTCTATACTATCCAGTAAATCCTAGAAAACTTCTAACATCCTTTTGACAATTTGGAATAGGTAACTTGGAGATGACTTCAACCTTTGATTTATCAACTTTAATCCCATCCCCTGAAATATGATGTCCTAAAACAATACCTTCAGTAAACATCATAAAGCATTTTTCATGGCTTAATGAAAGGTTTGTTTCTTTACATCTTATAAGGACTTTTTCCAAATTTTCTAATGCCTCTTCAAATGTATTACCATAAACTGTAAAATCATCCATATATACCTCTACACAATCATGGATTAGATCAGAAAAAATTCCTAGTACTGCTCTTTGGAATGTTGCAAGTGCATTACATAATCCAAAAGCAAGAACTCGGTAAGCAAAAGTTCCCCATGGACATGTAAATGTGGTTTTATCCTGATCCTCGGGTGCTACTTGAATTTGATTATAACCACTAAAACCATCCAGAAATGAAAAGTACTTTTTTCCTGCTAATGTATCTAATACTTGATCGATAAAGGGAAAAGGCAAGTGATCCTTCAAAGTTGCTTTATTCAATTCCCTGTAATCAATGCACACCCTCCATTTACCATTCTTTTTGGGTACTATAACCAAGGGAGAAACGCATTGGCTATCTTAAATTAGGTAAATGGAGTTTACATTGAGTAGTTTTTGGAGCTCTTCTTTCACAATCTCGGTAAGATTTGGATTCATCCTTCTCTGAGGTTGTCTGAATGGTCTACTGTTTTCCTCAATATAGATATGATGGATGCAAGTCTTAGGGTCAATACCTTTCATATCAGTATACTCCCATGCAAATGCAGCAGAATGTTTTTGCAAGATTATGGTTAGCTCTTCTTTTTGTAACTTTTCCAAATTTTTGTTGATATTCAATGTTTTACCTGGAAAAATTTCAACTGCATAACTACCAAACTCTTCCATTGAGTAGAGAGACATTTTCCTTGATGAAAAATATTGAATATCAAAATCTAACTGAAATTGTGTGTGGTCATATTCTGAAGATGTTTCAAAATTCTCTAATGTGTTCAAAATTTGACTATCTTCACTAATTTCAGAGATAGTAAAGACAAGTTGTATAATATCTTCATCATTGACCCATTCATTGTCTCCTACTTCTGTAATTGCTTTTGCTGGAGGATAAAAATTGAATTTCTTTGTTGAACTACCATCAGAAATGTACATATCCCCAAATCTACAACTAATGAAAGCATCAGTTGTGGCTAGCCAAGGTCTTCCTAAGATGAGTGGGTGCCCTCCTAGATTACTCTTGGGAGTCAAAATCATGAAATCTACTAGATATTCCCAATAATCTAAGGAGACCGAAATATCTTCTAATACACCATCTAGTTTGATTACTGATCTATCTTCAAGTTGCAGTAAGGTAGGTGTAAAAAGAAGATTAGGAAGTTTAAGCTATTCCATAGTCTGTCTACTCATAATGTTTATGACAGCCCATAAGTCAATCAATGTATTTGGAATTTCTATCCCATTTATGTGTGTCTTGACAATTGGACTACCTGGATCCACATATTTTTGCATGGTAATCTTTCCCATCATGATATCTGCAATTTTTCCTACTAGGTGGATTCTTTTTGTATCTCTTGGTTTCCTACCTGGTCTTTTGAAACTCAACTCCTTTATTGTTTTTGCTAGAATAGGAATCTCCCTAATGGCTTGTAGCAAGGGAATCTTGATACAAACATTCTTTAATTCATCTAGGAAATCATAGTCAGGAAACAAGATTTGTTTTTCCACCCCTTTGTCAATTTGTAATCTTTCAAGGAAAGACGGTGTGGATGAAGATGCAGGTTGCTCAACTATAGGAGTTGTGGGGGTTTACTCTTTTTGTTTTTCTTTTTGAATGATTGGGTTTAGAAGGGATGCTTCCTCAAAACCTTTATTTAGTTTTAGAGAATCCTCCTTAGAGGCATCTTGCTCTTGAACATCTATCGAAGGTTTTTCCTTTTCTAAAATTCTACGAGATCTAAGTTGAACATCATTAAGAGGAACAATCATATAGGTAGGAAATTCTTGTCCTTCTACTATGTAAGCATTCTGAGGGTTTTCGTTGTTGGGATTTGGTAATGGTTGGGATGGTAGTTGATTGGGCTTTTGTTGAAATGGAAGCAAGAGTTGAGAATTTTGATTTTGTTGAGAAGGTTGTTGTTGTGGAAATGGCAATGAAAGTTGTGGGTTTTGATTTGGAAGTTGTGGATTTTGTTGTTGATTTTGAAAAGATGGAGGATATTGATAAAATTGAGCAAATCTCCCATAAGGATTTTGTACCCCTTGTGCCCATGATTGATACGGATTTTGAGGTTGGGTCCAAGGTTATTTCCAAGAATTCCAATTTAGTGGGAGCTGAAAATTCATAGGGTTGTTAAATCCTTGATTTTGTTGCCCTTGCCAAGGTCTTCTTAAAACAAAACAAAGGGATTCTACTGAATTTCGATCTTCCTGAAAGATAGTTTTGAGCCTAAGAATTGAAGGACAAACCTTGGTCTCATGACTTTCTGAGCAAATCATACATGTTTCTACAACTTTTGCATCCAAGGGGAATTCCCTTAGAGCATGTTTCTTTCTACATTTTGGGCAAAAGATGGCTAAGGCATTAGCTTCTGTTTTCTGCTTGTTTTGAATTTTAAGGGTGTCTAGTTGTTCACTAAGGCTCCCTAGAATGTCAGTTTTGAACTCATCAAGCATATTGCCAATCTCTACCCTACTTACTCATCCAATTGCAGATTTTTTTGTTCTAATAAGAGAAGGATATCTAGGCCCATTTCCGGTTTTAGATTTTTCCCCTGAGAGATGGACACAGTTCTGCTATGTCATGTAGTGGAAGTTGAGAAATGTCTCCCTTCTCCATCATGTTTAAAATATCTATCCATTCATCTCTAATGGCTTTCAATAGAAGGGCTTTCAAAGTTTCCTCGTCTAAATTGCTCATTTTCGCTCTCTTTAAGTTGTATTGAAATCTTTCAAGTAAATCCTCCAAGTTCTCATCTTCCTTTTGCATCATTTTGAATACCTCATCCTTATGAATAGTGAGCATACAATAATCCAGATATCTATCAAAAAATGTTTGCTTCATATCATTCCAAGTCCTAATAGATTGAGTGACTAATCCCATGAACCATTTTAGAGTAGCCCCTTTCAATGTTGAAGGAAATAGTTTGAGTTTTTGAGAGTCTTCCATATAGTCATAGGTTCGGCACAAGACTTCAAACTCAAATAGAAATGTGTCAGGATCCTCACTTTGCAACCCATAAAAGTTTGGGCGGACAGATGGTGAAATGTTTTTCATTGTTGTATGGGTTTCCTCATCAACTATAAGGAATCCAAATGAGTTATCTCCTTCTGTATTTCCCCAATTATTACCTCTACCTCCTCCATTATTACCTCCATTGTTTCCTCTACCACCACCTCCATTGTTTCCTCTACCTCTACCTCTACCCCATCCTCCAAATAGGGAATATTCTCCATCTAGTACTTCTTCTGCCATGATAGTTTCCTCAAGGTCTTCTGGTTCTTCTTTTAATGGCTGATGAGAGAGATTCTCTTCCTTTCCTTCCTCTCTAGGTGATTCTACTTCTTCTACTACAATATGTTCCCCTATAGAAGTGAAGAAGGGTTCTTTTCCTAGATCAGATTTAGTAGATAGTGTAGGAGAATCTTCTAATTCAGTTGCTACCCCTTGAATTCCGGGAATCCTAATGCTGGGAGTATGAGTCTGGGATGGAGGTGTATCTTGTCTAATCCTTGAAGTAGTTGGAGTTGTAAAAATCGAACTTTTTCTCCTAGCTAGAAACCTTCCCCTAGAATTTCTTGCTCTATGCATGTCATTTTTATTTTTATTTTTATTTTTATTTTTTTAATGATGATTTTTTTTAGTTGAGGTAATAATCATTTTTCCAATCTTCCAGATCACACTAGGTGCAAGAAAAGAGCATACTCAAGAAATTATTGAGCTAATAACTCTCTTTTCTGATCCTCCAGATCACACTAGGTGCAAAAGGAGAGCATACTTCAAGAAATTATCAATTTTTCCCTCTTTTTTTTTATGTAAGAGATTGGCTACCTAGTTACACTTCCCTGGCAACGGCGCCAAAATGTTTATTCAATTTATTATGTCCTAAATCGCTACATTAATTATCAATTCAGGAGTCATAAACTGATGAAGTGTGGCGCACTGTATGTGCAAGACAACCTTTTTCTTACTTTTATCATTTTCAATTTTATTTTGTTTTTGGGGTTTTGTCTTTGTTGGTCTCCTAATGCGAATGGAAATCTTATTCCTAGGTTTTAAGAATACTTTTAAAGGGCAAGTATGGATGTAGATTTAAGACAAGGTTTATGTCTCTTATGATAATTTCCAGAACTTAGCACTTCAAAAGATCTCAAAACATGCTATTGATAAAATTGGTACTTGAACAGGAATGTAAATATGCAGCTACTTAAATCAAACAAAAGATGAAATACTAATCATGAAGTCACTGTCTCTGCTACCCATCTAATTACAGAAATAAAATCTAA
Source organism: Pinus tabuliformis (assembly GCA_031772625.1). Lineage (NCBI taxonomy): Eukaryota > Viridiplantae > Streptophyta > Pinopsida > Pinales > Pinaceae > Pinus > Pinus tabuliformis. The sequence continues at coordinate 113,005,974 of CM062807.1, forward strand.
ACTATCGCACTCAAAAAAACCAAAAATTGTATACTAATGAAAGCAAGATCAATTTACTTCACTTATAATCTGATAGCTCGCCAAGTAGCTTCTCGGGTTAAGCCATGGCACCGGAGATAACATAAAATAACATGAAGAATTGATATCTAAACTACCTACTTGCAGATTAATGAAAGCAAAATCAAATTATTTCACTTATAATCCGATAGCTCACCGAGTAACTTCTCGGGATAAGCCATGGCACCGGAGATAACGTCAAATAACATGAAGAACTTGATATCTAAACTACCTACTTGCATATTAATGAAAGCAAAATCAAATTACTTCACTTATAATCTGATAGCTTGCCAAGTAGCTTGTCAAGTTAAGCCATGGCACTGGAGATAACGTCAAATAACATGAAGAATTTGATATCTAAACTAGCTAACATCAGCAAACAAATATCATTGAAATCAAAGCATAACTAAAATTGAAAAGCTTAAAAAGTTTAGCAGAGAAGCAAAGCTCATGTCACTATTTGATGCAAAAATTATATGAAAAAGCTCGAGCATAACCTATCCTGAAACACACTTATCAGTGTTAGTAAAAAGTATGCAATGCTGGAAAATCATATACAGGAATAAAATATTAACACCATAAAAAAATTATGAAAAATATACAGTGGAAATAAGAGGAATGATGCATGAAAAACTTTACAAAAACAAAAAGCAAAACCTCAGCCAGCAGGGACCCTCTACACAACCTTTGGTTGATACGCTGTCACCTCAAAATCATGCTTTAAACAGTCATAAGAAACAGAGTTTTTGTATTGCAAAACAGAGAATATGTCTTCTCATTACAACAGCAAGACTAACGCTATATCAACAGCATCAAAGCTAACATCAAGACTAACTACTTGCGTTTGAAAACACTTTATTTATAGAGGAAAACAGATAACTGTTTTTCTGTGAGAAATCTTTAGTAGAGGACACATAAACAGGACAGAACCCGTAAGTTCAGCCTCTTGGTTGCCATGATCATTCAATCTACAAAAGGTGGATGTTGGATTTGCATCATGGAGACAGCCTGCAGCTATCAAGAGGGATCCATAAATCTAGGAACGGTCTCAAACTTTTCACGTACTGAAACAGAGACTTTTTCGATGTAGGACTCTTTGTTTGACCGTCCTTTGACCAAGGATTTTATTCATGAATTCAACTAAATAGATAGGACCTTGTCCATGTGTAGATCATTTTTGAGCTGCCCACGTGCCTCGTTTCACCTACTGACACCTGTAACCTATAGAACAATAAAAATAGCTGCGGAATTGCGAGTCAGCTGCGGAAAGTGGCTACATTCCGTAGCTGATGAACAAAATCTAAATCAAATAGCACACACAAGGATATAGTTGGAAAACCACTTAAATGCACTCCTAGAATCAATATGTAACAATCTTTGATAGCTTATGAGGCACTGATATGGGAAAATGGAAGAGAAAAGGTCTAGGAAAGTATGTAGAAGAGAGGTAGTTCTGGGGCTCAATAGTTGGAACGTACATGAGAGATCATCATGAGTTTCTATTTGGATATTTCACTCAATAAGAATTTCATTATTCAAACATTTAAGGAGTGAAAATAGACTTGCCACAATATGTATATTGAGATTAACCACTCACATGTAAAATAAATCATGTATATTGAAATGATGAAACATTTAATAAAATACTATCTTAATTCTAGAGACAGTAATTTTAGAAATGAACCTATCTTGCAATTATAATCCATGATATAACTCAATTATGCAAACTTTAAATTTCAAATTTTTTCTCACAAAAACATTTGTAAATAAATAAAATTCTATAAAAATGTTACTTCTACCTTCTACGTTACTCTTTCCTAAGATCTCACTTTACGGCATTTCCTTTGCAACATGTGCAATTGCTAGTTTTAAAACTATTCAAATTTAAAACTATTTTATATAGTTTGAAGAGAAAAATGGCTACCTTTAGAGTAAAACTCATTTATGATATACAATTGGTGTGGATTATTGTACAAGAAAAACCTAAAATTGACAAATATTTCTTTAGTAAAAGACATGAAAAAAATTAACCCATAATTGAAATTTATCCCCTAAAATATTTCCTTGTTTGTGTAAAGGATAAATGTTTCCATATTATTCATCATTCAATTAACCTAGGTGTTACAGATAAGACCTCGTATTAAGCAATTTCTATTGAATTATTGGATTTTTAGTGTTATTGTTATGCAACCAACTTACAAAATGGAATAAGAGATAGATATGTGACTTCAAAATTAGCCTCTTCGAGGGGTAAATCTCCTTTACATTACATAAATTAAAAATTCTTGGATGATTCAGATGAAAAAACCTCCTTTCTATATATAGGAGTCTAAGGGGTCACAATATAATTAGAGGCAACATAAAAATAATACTGATAGGGCACAAAAATAACAATAGTGGGCTTCTATGGGGCACAAAAATAAAAATATGGGGACAACATGGGAATAAAAATAACAATAACAGCTACAATGACAATAATAATGGGGGAATACACTAGTATTATAGGGACCTAGCATGCACCTCTCCTTCAAAGAAGTGTTGTCCTCAATGCTCGAGTAGTTTTGGATGATTTTGTATAAAATTCTCATCCTCCCATGTGGAACATTCAGCGGGTAAATTCTTCCACTTTATGAGATACTATGAAATTGATTAATTTCGTAGTTGCTGAGTTCTTGTTTCTATGACTGCTTCAGGTTCCAATGTGATTTTTTCTTCCTCGTCAAGTTCTGGCAATATTTCTCGAACTGGGAGCTTGTCACCTATAACCTTCTTTAACCATGAAACATGGAAAAATGGGTCCACTTGGGAAGATGCAGGAAGCTCCAATTTGTATGCCATAGTACCAATCTTTTGCAACACCTTGTATGGACCATAACACTTTCAAGATAATTTGGTATCCTTCATAGCTTGGTTAAGGGACATTTGTTTGTATGCTTGTAGTCATAGAAATACCTAGTCACCTACATCAAAACTTCTTCTGTTGCGATGTTAATCTACCTATTGTTTCATTCTATTATGCACAAAAGTGAGGTTGTCATTTAAGAGTTGAAGAAATTGTTGCTGATGTTTGATGTGATCTTCCAATTCGTGAACCTTAGAATTTTCTCTTAAAGATGATGTGATGGATGGTGGATTATATCCATAAAGTGCCATAAATGGGGTTTGTTGCATTATGGAAGGAAGTGTTATACCACCATTCAGCTAGAGGCAACCACTTGACCCATTGTGTTTGTTTATCAGTCATAAAGAAACGAAGATATCCTTTCGAACATTTGTTCACTATCTTAGTTTTCCCATCAGATTGAGGATGATAGGATGAAATATGAGTTAACTGAATACATGGACAAGAAAATAATTCCGTCCAAAAATTTCCAGTGAAAACGGGATCTCTGTCGCTTACAATAATCTTTGGGTTTCCATGTAGCTTTTGTATTGTTTCCATAAATGCAGTAGCAACTACACTGACTATAAATGGATGAGATAATGCACAAAAGTGTGCATACTTGCTAAGTCTATCAACTACCACCATGATGACACTCTTTCCTTCGGACTTGGGTAGACCTATGATAAAATCCATTGAAAGCTCCCCCCAACTTTAACCTAGAATGGATAAAGGTTGTAACAAACATGGGGTCTTAATTGTTTCAACTTGATTTTGTTGGGAAACCAAACATTCTGCCACAAACTTTTGAATATCAAATTTAAGGCCATCCCAAATAAATTCCTTCTTAACCCTGTGGTGAGTTTTTAAAAATCCTGAGTTCCCTCCTAATGGAGAGGTGTTAAATTCCATAAGCATCTTTTGTTTGAGTTGGGAATTCTTACATAGGTATAAACGATCTTTGTACCATAACGAATCATTTTTCCAGCTAAATGTGTCAGATGTACTAGGACATTTCTACAATTTTTCAATGACTGCCCACACTTCTTCATCATTCTTCCATTCATCCCTTGCTTCATTTATCCAATCTAGTTGGATAATAGAAATGGCACAAAGCAATGCTTCCACATCCTCATCCTTTCTTGAGAGTGCATATGCAACAACATTTTTCTTCCCTTTTTTGTAGATGATTTCAAATTCATAACCCAACATCTTTATGACTGATTTTTGTTTCTCTTCTGAAGATAATGTTTGTTCTAAAAAGTATTTAAGGCTATCATGATCTATTTTTAACTATAAGTTCCTTCCCATTAGGTAAGGTCTCCATTTCTTAAGTGCATGTAGTATTTGCAACATTTTCTTCTCATAAATAACTTTTTGTAAATACTTTCCTTTGATTGGACAACTTTAAAAAGAAATAGGTCTTCGTTCTTGCATTAAAACAACACCAATTCCATTTCTTTAGGCATCACATTCCACAATAAAGGTTTTTGTGAAGCCTGGCCTAGCTAATATGAGTTCTTGGCACATTTCCTCTCTAAGATGTTCAAAGGCCGTCGTTGCTTCTAGAGTCCAAGAAAATGCATCTTTCTTCAGAAATGTTGTTATAGTTACTGATATTCTCCCATAATTCTTAAAAAAATTGCGATAATACCATGTCAACCTGAGAAAACCTTGCAGATGCTTTATAGATGTGGGAATTTTCCATTCCTTAATGGCTTTAATTTTGCTAGGGTCTACCTTGACACCTTCATGAGATACAATATGACCCAGATATTCGACCTCTTGTACTCCAAAAAAACATTTGGAGGCTTTTTCATATAATTATTTCTCCTCCAATACTTTGAGCACCCTGTCAACATGTTGAACATGATCCTTCTAAGACTTGTTGTAGATTAGTATATCATCAAAAAATACTAACACAAATTTTCTAAGGGTTTGAAAATAGAATTCATCAAAGCTTGAAATGTAGAAGGTGCATTGGTAAGGTCAAAAGGCATGACCAAGAATTCATAATGACCCTCATGAGTTCTAAATGTTGTTTTCATAATGTCTTCAGTCTTCATTTTGATTTGATGATATCCTGAACAAAGATCCAACTAGGTGAAGTAAATTTCTCCATGTAATTCATCCAATAATTGATCAATGAATGGAATGAAAAATTTATCTTTAATAGTGAGCTTTTTGAGCTCCCTATAATCTAGACACGTGCACCATGATCCATCCTTATTGTGCACCAATACTACTGGAGCAGAGAAAGAACTTTGACTAGGTTGAATTATACCAAGCTCTAGCATTTATGCAAACCATATTTTCAATTTCGCTCCTTTGGGCATAAGGATATATGTAAGGCCTAATGTTTAGAGGAACACTTCCTAGAATCAAATGAATAGCATGGTCATGATCACGAATAGGTAGGAGGCCTTTGGGAGTCTCAAATACCTTAGAATGAGTGTCCAAGACTTTTTGGAGATATGGAGAAATAAATGATTTCGATGTGGAAACCTCTAGTGAATATAATTATGAAATTTGCCCCATTCTTATTTCTTTAGAATATTTTTCACATCATTAGAGTTGATTATCTTTCCCAATTTCCATGCGATACCCCTTAATTCAACTTCCTTTCATTCCGAAAAAAAAATGAAGAAAAGTAGAAAATTAAAAGTTATTGTACCCAAAGATTGTACCCATTGGACTCCTAGTACAACATCAGCACCACCCATTGGAATGGAAAGCTTTGGACTATTCAGTACATATTCTCCCATTGATAACTTGATATTATGTAACTTTCAAGAGCAATTTATGGTTGCTCCATTTGCAACCATCACTTGACACTCTGGTACTAGATATAGGAAGCAATTCAATTCCTTGGCTATCTTACAATGAATAAAATTATGGGTACTACCCGAATCAATCAACACTATTATCTTTTTCTTCTTGATATGTCCTTCTATCTTGAGAGTTTGAGGAGTGTTAATTGTTGCCAATGCATTACAAGATATGGTCCGATTCATTTCCTCTTTCTCTAGGGTTGGTTCCTGGTGTATATCGTCTTCTTTTGATGTTTCTTGTTCCTTTTCTTCCTCCTCTTCACAGTGTATGTAAAATAATTTCTTCTCAGCACACTTATGAACTTTAGTGTATTTGTTATCACAACTATAATAAAGCCCTTTTCCTCCTTTTTGTTCCAATTGTTGTGGTGTCAACCTTGTAGGTTGTGGAAGGCTAGGGGTAGAAACACTTCCATCTTTATAGTTGTGTGTGGTAGGTTTCCTTGTTGCCATAATTTTTCTTTCAATTTCTCTTGCCAAACGGAATTCCTTTTCCAATAAATTAGGTTCTCAAAAGCAAACCTCGTGTTGAATGTTATCCTTTAAAGTCCCTATGAAAACATCAACCCTATGCTCCTCTGGAATATCATTTACCCTTTTATTCAATTTTTGGAAGTCCTCAACATGCTCCACTCTTGAACCCTTTTATTTGAGATTTATCAATTGACTAAAGAAGGTGTTTCTCTTTGTATCCTCATAATGTGCTATCATTTCCTCCATAAAAATTGACCAAGTGATAATTGTTTTACAAGAGTAAAGCCATCGATACATTACAAACTGATTGGGTTCCAAATATAACGTTGCAATGCATACCTTTTGTGTGGTTTGCACATTATGGAGATTGAAATATTGCTCCATATGGAGTATCGATGTTACAGGATCATTGCCATCAAACTTCCTCATATTGATCTTTGGACCATAGTGGGTTTTTGATCCAATGTTAGACTCCATGAAATCATGATTAACATTTATTTTGTTATCATCATGAGTTTCAACTAATACCTTTTCGCCATTAGGAATAATTTCTTGTAGCAACCTTGTCAAACCTTTCTTGAAACCTTCCATGTATTCTTTTAAACCATTCTTAAAATATTCCATATTATCTTTCATGTCATCCATACTAGATTTCATGCCATTCTTCAATGCTTCCATGTCTGCTTTTAAGCTATTCTTCAAACCATCCATATTAGCTTCCATTTCATTTTTGGTTTCTCTTTGTGAGAGAAAAATTTGTTTCACTTGGTCTCATAATTTTGATATATCATGTTGCATTTCTTCTTCTTCTTCATGCTCCATAGTAGAACTTTTGAGTTTCTTACTAGGTGTTTCCGTTTTCTTTCATAGGGGCATCAATTAATGATTATTATGCTTCACTATGCCCTTTGAATCACTTTAATTTATTTTTTCAAACAAAACTTATTCAATTTTTTAAAAAATACACACCTTTTTTTTCTCTTTGTAGGAGCTCTATCTTGAATCTGTTGTGTCTCTGTAATTGGAAATCCTCAAGGTCTGAAATTTCATCTTGTGGTAGCCCTATAAATACTCTTTCCAACCCTATAAGTCTAATCGATATTGGATTCTCCATCAAATATTTATGCCCAATATCCCACAATGACCAGATTATAGACTGGTTCAGTAGATCGAACTTGTACGAAGTTCCAAGTTTCACTGTTTCGACCTTCGGACCTGTTTGAGATGGAATTCGGGAGCTTGTAAAAATCCTAACTTCCTTGGATCATATCTCTAAAAATATAATGGGACAAGATCTAATATTCAGAGAGGACGTTTGTTAAGCTTTCCTCTCAAATGGATTTTTTTTCAGCATCTGAAGATTCATGGAAAAAATGTTATAGTGAAAATGCCACATGGACTTATTTGAAGCAGCGAAACCATAGAATCCAAAGCTCTTATACCAGATGGTATGCAACCAGCTGGCAAAATAGAAGAAGAGATTGATCAATGACTTTAAAATTATCCTCTTCGAGGGGGAAACCTCCTTTACATTGCATAAATGAACATTTCTTGGATGATTCAAATGATAAACCCTCCTTTCTATACATAGGAGTCTAAGGCGTGACAATATAATCAGAACCGACATAACAATAATACTATAAGGGAACAACAATAACAATAGTGGGCTTCTATGGGGCACAATAATAACAATATGGGGACAACATTGGCACAACAATAAAAATAAGGGCTATAATGACAATAATAATGGGGTAATACATTAGTACTATAGGGACCTAACAATTATATATATGTTTTTGTGTGTGTGCTTTCCAAAAAAATTATTATGTCCTTTCATTATAATTGTACCCTTTGTCTCCTTTACATACACCAAGGATAGAGCCTTAGGAGAATATTATCCATCTTTTGAATTGAATTTGTTATAAAAGGAGGTTTACCCCTTCAATTGGATTGTATCCATTGATTTTTATCATTTTTAAGGTACTTGGATCATTACATTATATCAGAGCCTATGATCCTAGGGGTTTTCTTATTTAATTAGGACATCATGAAAATTTTAATAGATATATCTATATCTATATATATATATATATATATAACTTATGAGGAGATGAACGGGAAATAGAAAAGTACAAGTAGAAAAATTTCAAGTCCTAGTTTACTATAATTTTTTATAGTTAGACCATGAAATAAAGGACTTGTGACTAATCCTAAGATTTGCCTCAAACATGGCATGTTTTTATTTTAGCTATAATAGGCCTCAAACATGGCATGTTTTTATTTTAGCTATAATTTTTTTTATAGGAAGTATTAGATAGTAAAAATTTGTGGAGAGTTATGATAGATATAAATGTATAGGTAATAAAAAGCTTAATGTCCAATTCATTATACTTTTAAAGGTACACCTTATGGAATATAACATCTGTGACTATTCTTAAATTCAATTTTAAATCTGTCATTTGACAATTTTCAGTATAGATATTTTTATGGGAAGTTTCAAACATTAAAATTCTGTAGTAATAAAGAAAAAATATCATATTATAAGTGCCTAAATTTAATTTTTTGGATTTCTATGCTTTCAAAGATATATTAATTGGAAGATAGGGTTTGAGACTAATACTAAAATTAGTTCTAAAATTGTTTTCTTCAAGTTTTTGCTATAACCTTTTTTTGGTGACATTTTAGATTATGAAAATTTTGAAATCCCAAGATTACATAGTGAGTCACATGTTATTTTTTAAAGAATTTTCCCATTATATTCTACAAGATATATCATATCAAAGTTAGGGTTTCTATATTCCAAAAATTAGTCTTAAACAAGTCATTTTGGATTTTTGTGATAACATTTTTAGTTAAGTTTCATAGTGTGAAATTTCTTAGGAGTTTAAGAAGCCATATGAGAGTGCTACAACAAATTTTAGATTGAGAACGACTCAATTTCATAAATGTGTTAAGGAAAAGGTTAGCCTTCTAGATAATCTTCAAATTATGGTTTGAAAGGTATGTAATTTACAAGTGACAATACTTTTGATTGGAATATCTATTTTTGGTAAAGAGGGGTATTATAATTTTATAATTTGGAAGAATGTTATATAATAAATACTAAAAATACTCCTCATAAAAATAAAAAACTGTGTATGAAGAAATGAAGACTAAGGATATAGGCTAACATAATGAGAGAACCAATTTGATGAAATGAATGTGAATATGTTTAAACAAGTGGATTTATCACATTCTTAGGAATAGATGGAAATATATGAAAATAATAAACAAATGAAAAGCAATTTGAAAGAATTGAAAATTTCCATGTTTACCATGTCCTTACAAATCGTACATAACTAACTCCCTAAAGGAGATATGGAGATGCAAATAAATTATGAAAATGTAGACGATATAAATATTAAGTCTTTAAATCATGATTATTAACATCAATATCCACAACATTGAGGATTGGGTCCAGCACCAAGAAACTACTTCATTCTAAATAGTGATATGATGAAGTTTGATGGTATAGATACTATACATGGATTTTATATATGGAGCAATATTTTGGTTTACACCAAGTGTCATCTTTACAAAAGGTAATTATTGCATCCTTGTATTTAGAACAAGATCATTTTTCATGGTATGAATGACTTTGTGAAAGGAAAATTCATTATATTGTGTCTTCATCTGTTTTTATAGAGGAATTAATAACACATTTTGAGGATATTAATATAGATGAATTCTTTACTCGGTTGGTAAATCTTGAGCAAACAGGTATACTAAAGCACACTCAATAATTCCAAATCTTGAGACTTAGGCAGAAGAAAACTCCAATGGATAATTTTTTAGGCTTCTTTACAAAACCTTTAAACGAAAGCATGAAACATGAGATGTGTCTCTTTGAATGCAAATCCCTTATGTAATACCCACGGAAAGACTTGTTTTGTGAATTTTATTTATTTTTGGGAAATTAAATAAAAAGTACATGTGATGGAATGTTGTTTTATTTTCTAAAAAAGAAAATAATAATGAATGAAAATTTATGTTAGAACATTAATCTTCTCATAAATATGTTAAGAGGCTAACATGAGATATTAATCTCTAGCTATCAGGGGAAAACAATTGAAGTTATTTATGCCTAAAGAGGTAGGAAAACAAAAAAAGGGGGGGAAAGTTCTCCTTATGTGTTTTTCTTATCGATCTTGGGTTTTGGAGGAAAGAAAATAAGATATTAGATGAAGATAATAGACCACCTTGATAATTATAGGGTTGGAGTGAAGTATCTTGTGGTCGAAACTAAACAAGATATTGTGGGAGATAAATAAAATACCTTGATAAACATACCAATGGGAGATGAAGACCGGTAAACCCAAAAAAATGGTTTACAAAGAACTGCAAAAGGTTGTGGAAATAAATAAGTTCCAAATATTTTCCTTCCAGGTTTTACCTAACAGTTAGAGGGAGAGCTCAAGGGGGGGAACAAATCCTACAAGTTAGTTCATGGCTTGGAGGAACATAGAAGACTTTGCATTAATTCTGAAGGGATTTTAGATAAATATTCTTACTTTGAAAGGGATATTAATGGTTGTCAATATGTTGAAAAGGAACAAAATTTAACTAAATGTTCTAAAATATGATGTATCAGAAAGTATGTTCTGCTGACTAACTCTGTGATTGTAGGAAATCAGGAAAACGTACATGTCTAAACTAGAAGACCCGTGTTAACAGGTAAAGTTAGAGGAAAAATAATCTATAGAATATGTCATTGTGTTATATAAGTATAGAATAAGAGAAACCAATTGTTGAATATAAAACCCTATCAAAGGACTACATAGTAGAATTTTCTTTAAAAACAAATGAGGGGTAATTTCTTTCTCTATTACCAATATGCAAAGAATATATTATACTTACTATATGGAAGGGTTAGGACAAAGGTTTATACCCAGGTTAGACACCTAGAGTCTTGTGAGTGATGTATCACTTTCCAAACTCCATAGAGTTAGTCTTGAGTATGGGAAGGCTAAGATACAGAGAACTAACAATCGTCTCCCATTATATAAATCCATTTGATGCCTCTAGACTAACAAGTAAATATCAATATATACATCACTATGCATATAAATATGTATATAAATAGTTATCATAATTATTCTTTCTGTTTGTCTTTCATTCGATAAGGGTATTATATTCCATCTGATTAGTAAACGATAGAAAGTAAGGTGAAAGTGATTATGCATAATTAGGAATTACAAATATTCTTCCATAAAGAATAATATATAAATGAAATATTCTAGTGGTGCTACCATGTATAAAGTGTTCAAGATTTATTCAGTATCAATAAACCTATATACAAACATAAATCCAAAATGCATTTTCTCATAATTATTGCAAGACAAGTTGAAGCATCTAAACATAGTTAAGGTTTAAGTCATTTCAACATATCATAGCAGTCTCGAAAAAAAATAATATACATTGTAGAATGGACCATTTAAAATAAAAACGACAGAGAGTTTAGCCTTTTAGGTTCTGCAAGTATTTAATTTATACATTTATTTTTCATCACAATATGGTATCGACGCCTACAACCATGAAAATTATTGAATATTAAACCTTTTATATGGTTAAGTAAAATATAAGTAAAACCTTGGCCTTCACATTTTTCCAAGCATGAATCGCAATTAAAACTAAGTGAAAAACCCTTGCTTGAAGCAAGGTTTAATTTTAAATTCTTTACAAGCTGCAATATTCAAATTAAGTGCAAGAAGATCCAAGCCATGATATGGGAAGAAGAAGTGTGTTGTTAATTAGAACCTGGAACCCTTGCAATATAACCAACGAAGTTAAAACCATTGTGAGAAAAAATTTGATGACTCAGTCATTGCTTTATATTCGTACCTATGAACAGAGTAATCAAAGTTATAAACATTTTAGGAGTTCACAAGAATATATTTTAAAGATTGTGTGCCTTGAACAAGGGTTTAAAAAATAATACTGTGTTGATGGTGCTAGACCCACCAACATGTCAATGGGATCTCCATTGTAAGAATTCCAAATCAGACCTCAGGCCGTTTGGTGTAGGAGTCCAAGTAGTGGGTCGTACATAATGCCTTGACTGCGATGTCACACAGGGGCAAGTAAGATAACTCTATCAGTAGCAAGGGTGTGACCATTGCAGTGAGTCAAGGAATCTGAATGAGAGGTTCTAAAACATAGGGAGTGAGATGAGTGCGCGCCTTAGCAACCTGTAGCAGTAATCAGCCGAGAAGGGAACACATGAGCGAAGATGTATCACATGCTAGAAATCCGATCAGTCGAAAATCCAAAGTGATGGTTAAACCAATAGCACATCTGCAACAAGATTCATATAATCACATATGAAGGAGCTCATACACAAATACATAAGTTAAACAACATATATTGCTAAGCAACTGGAGCATTCCAACTACAATAAAAGCATATGGATGAAAATGTGTTGGCTCTTATTATATAAAGAAGTGTAAGTCCCAATCATACAATACATCCATGTAAACTTGCTAGCCTCAATAGTGGAATGTTATAGCCACATCGACCTGCTCCTCCAAAGAGATGAACTAGCTCAGTGTGGTGGAGAAGCCAAGGCGCGTTACAATACTGTCCAAGCTCTCTCCAAGATAGTCTTATCATAATCTTGGCCGGCCAATAGCCCTTATAATGAGCTATGAGGGACTATTTATAGAAAAGGGTGGGGTGACCCTTGACATTACCCTTTATGATAGTTCAACTACCCTCATGACTCTTCACCTACTCTATGACTGTTACATCCAACTATTGACACTTGACTTACACTTGACATGACTCAACATTACAATGCACATGTACTCATGTGAGACAAAATGGCTTGAGAAAGCCATGCAAGACATCACTGACACTCGGTCTATTGTGATGAGACCAACTCTTTGACATGCTTGTGATGATGAAGGTGGTGAGTTGATGCCAAGCTTGGTCATCCGTGATGGTGTGCATGCACCCCATGGTGACATCTTGTTGAAGTGAACTCTTGCCTCCGTTGTATTCGGTGCATTGGTTCGGCTCCTTCATCTAATTCATTTGCTAACATGTGCATGGCCTTCTTGAGTGCGTTGAACCAGCACACACTGATGCATAGTGTCCATGCTAATCCTCAAGTGTGTGTTGATGGTCATGCACATCAACTTGTCGAAGTACATGTTTAGCTCCAGCTAGACTTGCTTCTTGTCTTCACCTTGGTGAGTGTGTTGAATGGGTTGGATTACATGCGTGCACACAATGACATGCATGCTGCTGAATCCATTGCATGCGATCAAAAACATTTCTCACCATGTCTATTTTGTGCCATCTGTTGGGATGGATCTTTAACTCATACAGGCACATTTTCATCTGTGAGTGCATGTTGCACCCACTGTTGTTCTTGTTCCTGCTGGAACTCGTTCGTCTATCTGTGTAGCTTCATGTTCTTCCTTTACTTGCTGCTTTAGCACATGCAACCCCTTCTTTATTTCATTTTGTATCTTTGCACGATCTTCATGTCACATCGTGACCTTATAGCCTGAGTCTCCAAAGTTTCTTTCATCATCAGTGGATCTTCTTGATCTTGCAACTTTGTTCCGCCTCTGTGTTGTCAACAAACTTCCTCTTACATTCATTGCATTCACTACGCTCGTTGCATTCATTGCGTTGACTGCATTGGGTGTGATGCCTTCACCTGTTGTTGATGATGCTGCTCGTTGTGATATCTTGATGTTCTTGTCTACGAACAACTTGATGTCTTCATGAGTAGGCTTTCTCATAGAAATTTGATCGACTGCATCTCCAAGTGTGCTCTGAACAGTGTCTTCAACTCTGCGCCCTTGGAAAATGTTGTACCTACACTAATGAGAGGCAGATGAACACTTGCAATACCTGTAGACATGGAAACACTCATGGAAAGCAATCTGTTAGTCAAAAATGAAAATGAACTTGAGAACTGATTCACAACATCCCTGTGTGACTAATCATGAAGGTTGCACAATTTCGGCCGAGAGGTTGGGAGATTGACTGCCAAGACTGCGTAAGGCATAGTCTGGTCTACTGGGAGACTAACTAACTACTGGAACTACACAATGAATAGTCCATTTTGGCTACTGACTGCTAGAATTGCGCAATGCGCAATGGCTGCAGGCTTAGTGATTGCATTGTGCAATTTTCTAGGCCAGTAGTCACTGTCCCTCAGAAATGTGAAAAACAGTCCTGGAGGATAGTGATTGGGCACAAATTCACATTTCCTTATAGGAAGATAGAGCCTTCCATCTCAGGATTGTGCAATGTTGTCTTGGTGAGGCTCTTGGTGAGGCGGAGTCCCGACAAAGGCTAGCCAGACTCATCGACAGGTAACTGAAAGTGAATGTGAGCATGAATGCATGGTAATACTGAGTGAAAGCATAAGTGAATGACCATGCATGAAAACGATGAATGACAGATTCATAAAATGAAACATCATCCATGTGGGTGAGGCGAGTTGTGAAATTGGCGACCATTCATGAAAAATAATTTCATGCATGTGATAACAATCAGATAGCAAAAAAAACCGAAATTGTGCTAAGACAAGCTAATATACATGTAAATGACAACAACCACTCACTAAGATCAAGCAAAAAGTATTCACACAAGCGAAAACATAAAAAACAATACAAATGCAACACAAGGCATGGGAGGCAAGCTTACCCCAAAACAGTTGAGCCGAATGTGCCAAAAGCTCCTAGATGTGATGTGGGATGTCAGAGCTACAAGGTTAATGTGAGGAATGAGCTTTGCAACATCTGATTGATGAGTTTTGATAATATTGAGGTTGTGATGTGCATGCCACAAATCAAGGGAAAGCAACACTTGGTGGGAGCTTTCTAAAATCATCCTTGCATGTAACCTCCAAGTAATAAACATAGATCCCTAAAACAAGGGATGTGCTTTCATGCTACCTTGGGAGAAGCAGCTCATGCATGCCAGTCAGTTTTGCTCGGTCCCGAAGGGAACCAATCAACTTAGTTGCACATGTAAGAGACTGCTCGACTGCTAGGAAAATTGTGCATTTTTGGCTGGGAGATGGGATGGTTACCCAGGAGATTTGCGTAATTTATGGGCAGAGCAGCTGACTGCTACCTAGATTTGTGCAAATTCTGGGCTGAGCAGCCCCATTGGGGAAATTTTCACAATTCCTGTTAGGAGTGTTGGCTAGCAGAATGCGTAATTCTAGAGCCCAGCAGGCTGCCAGAAATAATTGCGCAATTTCTAGAGGGAACTATGGTTGCCCTTTAGAAATGCACATTTTTCTTGGGGAATATGCTCAGCCTACAGTTGGACGACATCCAAGTGAACAACCTATGAGGGAAATGCATCAAGATGTGATTGTCATGTTCCCTTTGTGCACGAAAAACACTGAAGTTTGTGTACTTGACGAAGCAAGACAAGTTGTTGTGAAAGATTGGTAGGGAGGCTCCAAAACGTGCTAAGGAAAAATTTTGGAGGGTGGTTGTAGCCGCTACAACACTTGGTGACACAATGGTATAACTCCAGCTCTTTAAATGGACATTATTCATGAGAATCATTTCTAACACCTCCGGAAGTATTGTTCAAGTCTCATCTCATGTTGGTTTCACACTAGCTTGATTGTAAGATGTAGCATCTGCCAAGCTCTTAGACGATTGACACACATTCCAAGCCAAGGCAACACAGTTGTTTCGATTGGGGTTGAGGGGTAGATAAATGCACATGAAGTATAGTTGTCAGAGTTTTAGTTTCATCTTTGGTGTTTCTCCACTGCCAGTAGCACTGGACAGTACCCCAGTGGAGTCACATAGGAACACAAGCATGGCTCCACTGCTAGCGAGCCTAGTCAGTACCCCGATGGAGTTACTTGCATCACCTCTCTATGTAGGAAGCCTTTCTCTTCTTTTGCCTTATTCATTTTTCATTTTGACTTTTTTGACTTTTTGATTTTTGAATTTTTCATTTTTCAACTATGCATAACACTTATGTGTTTCAGAGGCAGAAGAGGGATCCCAACTTATTGAGAGGAAAAGAGGTTGTCCGAGCAGAGAAGTAGTTTATTTGTATCTATGACATGCATGTTAAGGATTTCCCCCTCACCTTACTCTACTTAACTGAGTTGACAAGGGTTAACCAAAAAACAACCGACTAGAGAAGGTGACACTAGTTAGAGTGCAAGCATTGTGTTTTCACCAAGGTTCACTTCAAATAGTATGTATTTTACTTCGACGTATCATGGACTAAAAGTAACAAGCTTTTCATATAGAGGAAAGATGATAGATAACCAAGTAGAGATAGCAGTGCAAGCCCTCTTTTACTTCACTCAGCTCATTTCAAGAGTCATACATGGTTTCATGCAAAACTAACTTACGAATGAAACAAACGAACTAAAAAACATCAAAGAAAAGAAAAAGTAGAAGAAAAAGTGAAAGAAAAGCAAGTAAGCAAACAAGCAAACAAAGAGAATAATCAAAAAAGCATGCAATAAAACTGACGAAAGAAAACACTACTCCTACTCCTACACTAATGGTACATGGGCCCGATCACGTGAAGTGATATTTCCAATGCAACCACCGACACAATGGTAGACCCATGTTGGTGAAGACTTGTTCTGTGAGCAACTTAGTTGTGTGAACTAGCAAGCAAGAAATATATAACAATGAAGAGAATGAAACTTCATGTCTGACACTGCCCACAAGACATAACTGAGTGCAAGTGCATGATGAGCAGTCCGTGCACTTATCATGGTTCTGTGTGACACTGCGTGCAACTTTGAAGCATAAGCACACTCTTGACTGAGACATGCAAGTAAAAAAAAGAAATAAAGATAACTTGCATCGTACACGTGTTCTTGCAATGTAAGATTCCTCCAATGCATGAGTGATGAGATCATGCAGTTCGAGTGGAGGAGATGTGATCTGTGTGTGAGATGGATCTTCAATGCATACATATGAGTGATGAGGAGCCTTGGGTGATTGAACAGTTTTTTGATCGGAAGTGAGACTAACCCCAAGAGAGTGAGGACCTGACATAACCTCCCACTCAAGCTGAAGTGCCTCGACACTCTTGGGTGTTTCAACTTCATCATCAGGTAGATCATCGTAAACCGGAGGCTTCCAAATATCAACTACGATAGAGTCATGATCATGATCAAATATGGAAAAAAATGGATCACGACTGCCACAATCAGAAAAATTAATGATTTCATCGACATCTCACGATTAGATGAATCAAACAGAGGGGTAGATGAAAAGAAAATAAACTCATACTCTGTGTTTTTGGAAAAGACAGATGAAAGATCAAGTGGATTTGCAATGAATATCTTATCTTCTCTATTTTCAAATGATGGAACATCATCTGTTGAGTCCTGCTAGTGATCAACAATGGGTGCATCCTTGGATGAAGGCACACATGCAAAATCATGGATGGAGAGTTCACCAAAGATGTTAGGAAAGAATGGAGGGTGCTTGGATGGAAGGGAGTCCTCCTTCACCGAGTGTTGATGCTCAAGCTCCCACTAATACTGTTCATGAATGATAGTGCATGTTGGATTTGCAACACCAACTCCGTCAATGGGTTGTTCCTCGTTCACAATAGGTGAAGAGTCTGGAATGGACGAACACAAGAAAGCATCATCTAGAGGAACACCCGAGTGCGAAGACGGAGGTCATCCATATGAGAACTTAAAGGACTCACAACCAAATCTGCGCAAAAATTGAGTGAAGTGATGTCAGGAGAATGTGAAAGATGGACAGGTGTGTGAGCATGACGTTCAACATCACTAGGCAATGGTGGAGTTGTTGAATGAGAGGAAGACGGAGTGTCAGTCGAGACAGTGACCGCATCCACATGATATTGTGCAACTCCACCAATGAAGAATGTTGAGTGAGGCTTGACCTCAAGCTTCTTCTTGGGACAGGCATATTTCTTAAGGAAATACTTGAACCGGTCCCAAAGATAGGAAAATTTCATCTGGCTTCTCAAAGCTTCAAACTACAAGTCACGGAAGCACTGCCAGAAATTAATACCCGATTCATGCAGAGCCTTCCATTGCTATAACATTTTTCGGTCAAGATGGTCTGGATCAAAATGATAGAAAGTGTCTTCAATAAGATCACAAAAGTTCTCAAGTGAGTGCACACTGTCATCCGGTAGGCTGAGCAACCATCTACGTGGAGATTCATGAAGTGTGTGTGCAAGTAGCAAGTTGGCCTGTTCATCAGAACACCCATCTTCCTCATGAAGCATGGAAAGAAAGGCATGTAAGTACTCAGGCCATGCCACTTCACCTTCACCATCATACATGAAAGTGGACAAGAGATCGAAAAACTCCCCCATGATGGAGACATCTTCACGATTCGAAAATCATCATGGGGGAAGAAGAGTGCAAGAATCCATGAAAGGTATGCAGAGGTTCAAAACTGGAAGAGAGGAAACACCTTGTCATCTAGCCCTCCCAATCAGACCTCAGACCTCAGACCGTTTGGTGTAGGAGTCCCAGCAGTGGGTTGTAAGGTAATGCCTTGACCGCTATGTCACACAGAGGAAAGTAAGATAACTCTGTCAGTAGCAAGGGTGTGACCATTGTAGTGAGTCAAGGAAGGTGAATGAGAGGTTCTAACACATGGGGGGTGAGATGAGTGTGCCCCTTAGCAACCTGTAGTAGTACTCAGCCGAGAAGGGAACACATGAGCAAAGATGCATCACAATATGGAAAGAATATCAGTTGACAATCCAAAGTGTTGGTTAAACCAAGAGGAAATCTGTAACAATATTCATATAATCACATACGTAGCAGTTCATACACAAATATGTAAGTTAAAAAACATATATTGCTAAGCAACTGGAGCAGTGCAACTAAAATAACAACATATGCATGAAAATGTGTTGGCTCTTATTATATAAAGAAGTGTAAGTCCCAATAATACAATACATCCATGTAAACCTACTAGCCCCAACAGTGGAACGTTACAACCACATCCGCCTACTCCGCCAAAGAGATGAACTGGCTCCGTGTAGTGGAGAAGCCAAGGTGTGTTACAATATTGTCTAAACTTTCTCCAAGATAGTCTTATCAGAAGCTTGGCTGACCAAAATCCATTACAATGAGTTATGAGGGACTATTTATAGAAAAGGGTGTGGTGGCCCTTGACATTCCCCTTTGTGATCATTTAGTTACCCTCATGACTCTTTGCCTACTCTATGACTGCTACATCTAACTATTGGCACTTGACTTACACTTGACATGACACAACATTACAATGCACGTGTACTCATGTGAGACAAAATGGCTTGAGCAAGCCATGCAAGACATCACTGACACTCGGTTTGTTGTGATGAGACCAACTCTTTGACATGCTTGTGATGGTGAAGGTGGTGGGCTGATGCTAATATTGGTCGTCCATGATGATGTGCATGCACCCCATGGTGATATCTTGCTGAAGTAAGATATTTCCTCTGTTGTATCTGGTGCATTGGTTCAGCTCCTTCATCCAACTCATTTTCTAACATGCACATGGTCTTCTTGGGTGAAGTTGAACGAGCACACACTGAGGCAGAGTGTCCGTGTTGATCCTCAAGTGTGTGTTGGTGGTCATGAACATTGACTTGTCGAAGTACATGTTCAACTCCAACTGTACTTGCTTCTTGTCTTCACCTTGGTGAGTGTGCTCAATGGGTTGGATTGCATGCATCCGCACAATGACATACATGCTGCTGAATCCCTTGCATGCAACCAACAAAAATTCTCACCATGTCTACTTCGTGCCAGCTATTGGGATGGATATTTAACTTGTACGGGTGCAGTTTCATCTGTGAGTGCATGTTCTGCCCACTGTTGTTCTTGTTCCTGCTGCAACTCATTCGTCTGTCTGTGCAACTTCATGTTCTTCCTTGAGTTGTTGCTTCAGCACATGCAACCCCTAATTTGTTTCATTCTTTGTTTTCACACGATCTTTACGTCACGCCATCACCTCATAGCCTGAGTCTCCAAAGTTGCTTTCATCATCAGTGATTCTTCTTGATCTTGCAACTTTGTTCTACCTCTGTGTTGTCAACAACCTTCCTCTTGCATTCACTGTGTTCACTGTGTTCACTGCATTCATTGCGTTTGCTGCATTTGGTATGTTGGCTTTAGCTTATGTTCATGATGCTGATCATTCTAATATCTTGATTTTCTTGTCTACGAACAACTTGATGTCTTCAAGAGTAGGCATCCTCGTAGACATTTTATAGACTGCATCTCCAAGTGTGCTTTGAATGGTGTCTTCAACTCTGCCCCCTTGTACCTACACTATTGAGAGCCATATGAAAACCTGCAATACCTGGAGACATGGAAACACTCATGGAAAGGAATCTGTCAATCAAAAACCAAAAGGAACTTGAGAACTAACTCACAACATAGCTGTGTGATTGATCATGAAGGTTGTGCAATTTCAGCCGAGAGGTAGGGAGACTAACTGCCAAGACTGCGCAAGGCACAACTTGGGTTGCTGGGAGACAAACTGACTGCTGGAACTGTGCAATGTACAATCCATTCTAGTTGTTGTCTACTAGAATTGTGCAATGCACATCTTAGTTGGCGATGGCTGTAGACTCAGTGACTGCATTGCACAATTCTCTGGGCAAACAGTCACTGTCCCTCAGAAATGCGCAAAATAGTCCTGGAGGAAAGTCACTGGGTAGAAATGTCCATCTCTTGAGAGGAAGACAGAGCCTTCCCTCTCAGGATTGTGCAATGCTATCATGGGAGGCTTTTGGTGAGGTAGAGTCTAGGCCAAGGTTACCGAGACTCGTCGATGGGCAACTAAAAGTGAATGTGAGTGTGAATTCATCATGATACTAAGTGCAAGCATAAGTGAATGATCATGCATGCAAACGGCGAATGATAGATTCAAAAAACTAAACATCATGCATGTGGGTGAGGTGAGTCACTGAATCGATGATTGTTCATGAAAAACAGTTTCATGCGTGTAACAACAGTGAGATAGCAATGAAAAATACAATAGTGCTAGGACAAGATAATATACATGTAAATGATAGCAAGCACTCACTAAAATCAAGCAAAGAGTATTCACACAAGTGAAGACATAAAAAGCAACATAAACTCAACACAAGGCATGGGAAGGGAGCTTACCCCAAAACAGTTGAGTTGAATGTGCCGACAACTCCTAGATGTGATGTGGGATGTCAGAGCTGTAAGGTTGATGTGAGGAATGAGACCTGTAGTGTCTGATTGATTATTTTTTATAACATCGAGGTTGTGATGCGCAAGCCACAAATCTAGGCAAAGTGACACTTGGTGGGAGGTTTCTGAAATGATCCTTGCATGTAACGACCTCCAACTGCTAAACATTGATCCCTAAAACAAGGGATGCCATTGCATGCTACCTTGGGAGAAGAAGCCCATCCATGCAAGTCAGTTGTGCTCAGTCCCGAAGGGAACAAGTCAACTCAGCTGCATATGCAAGAGACTGCTCGACTACTAGGAAAAATTGTGCATTTCTGCCTGGGAGTTGGGCTGGATGCCCAAGAGTTTTGTGCAATTTCTGGGCAAAGTAGCTGACTGTTGCCCAGATTTGTGCAAATTTTGGGCTGAGTAGCCCTGCTTGGGAAATTTGTACAATTCCTATTGGGAGTGTTGGCTGGCAGAATTGCGCAAATCTGGAGCCTACCAAGCTGCTAGAAAGAATTGCGCAACTTTTGTAGGGAAGGTTGGTTTCCCTCTAGAAATGTGCAATTTTCTTGGGGAAGTTTCTCAGCCTACATTTGGACCAAGTTCGGGTGAACAGCTTGTGAGGGAAATGCATCAAGTTGTTATCGACAGACTACCTTTGTGCATGAAAAACATTGAAGTTTGTGTATTTGACGAAGCAATACAAGCTGTTGTGAAAGGTTGGTAGGGAGGCTCCAAAATGGGCTAAGGAAACATTTTGGAGGGTGGTTGTAGCCACTACAACATACTTGAGGGAAGATAATAGGGATGGAGTATTTTCTGTAAAGGTGGCTACAATAATACAAGAATATTAGTGCAACTATCAGTCATGAGACCAATGGAAAGAATTACTCAAGGAAAAATAAAAAATAAATAACCAAAAACCCTAACCAGAGTTTATCCTATGAAGGGAGATGAAATTTCCACCTGTCACGGTTGCAAGCATGTTCATCCTGGAATGGTCGAAAGTTAATAAATTAAATAAAATTTAATAATAAAAAAAGATGGGAAAACCTTATCATCTATAAGAAATGCAACCTTGTCATGTTAATTTACTAAGAACCATCTAAGCTCAGAGGAAAACCAATCATTTATATTCACACCAAATGTAAGAAACATGGAGTTGGGAGTGAGTGTTTCCACTGGTAAAACCCTATATTTTAGTTGTAAGCTACCTTGAAGCTTACACCTGTCACTTGGACAATAGTCACACCAAAGTTATAATCTAAGAAATAATTTACAATCAAACCCTAATGTCAATTCAAGAATAACATTAGGGTTTGGAGCCGAGGAGAAAAGCTCCTCTCCTTGCAAGAGAAAGCATTACAATGACAATTTGATGAAGGGTATGGGCTGGGTAGTTACCCAAACCCTTGGTGTAATCTCCTTCATTCAATCTCAATATTAGACCTTGATCGTCGATGACAACTAAGATACCACCATAAGCAAAAGAGTTTATCCATGTATCACATTGAATCTACAATTGTTCAATCCACATGTAATCCAAACTTTGCATAACCTCAACAATATGTATAAAACCATAATACATTTATCGAGATTGCAAAGAATGTCATCGAGCACATTTATATGTTAAAAACTATGTAAAAACTTTACCATAAGAAAATGTAAAGGAGTTGCATTCTAAAAAAAGGTTGAAAAGGCCAAACACCACAGATTCAAATGAAAACTTGAAAGGAGTATAACATATGTATATATGTATCAAGTGCAAGGAATGCAAAGGGACAAAAATTAAAACAAGTGCCCATAAATATATACCTATATTTGAATATTATATGGTTTAGGTTACCCTCTATTCATAAAACAATATAAAGGAGATTAAAGTTGTCAGGTTGCCATAATGGACAAAGTTTTCAAAAGATAATGTCCTAAGTGCATGAGGATAAGAACCATACTAGGGAGAAGAAAATAAAAGTACAACCCATGGATTTTAATCTCAATGTAAATAGAACTTACTTTCGTAACTCTTTACGAAGGAATTTAGGAACATTGAACTCATCACTTGTAGTGTTTATTTAAAAATAAATAAAAAACTACAAATTATGTACATAAATTGAGTAGTCTTTGCTTTCAAGGTTGGAGAGGTAAAATATCGTATCAGAGAAAGGTTTTAGCATCGTGACCTTTTAGTTAATCACATTGTTATTAATTTATAATATTGGTGTATGTACAAAGAGAAGGAATCATAAACTCTCAGGATGAACATAATGGAAGAACCACAAGGAGGAACCCATATGGGGGAGAAGAAACTTATGTAGATTTGGAACAACATGTTAAGATACCCTCTAGAGAACTATTAGATATGTTGAATAATTTGTAGTTAGAACTAATAAACCTACAAGTAAGACATGAGAAATTACTAAAGGCTAGCACAGAGCAAGAATAACTTATCAAAAACTTGACTAAGAAATCAAATCCCAAGACAGTGGAAACAGTGAGGAATGCGGAGAATCAAGGTGAGACCTCCAAGCGAAAAATTGCTAAAATGTGGCAAAAAGTCATCAAGAAGGGTCAGAGGAAGTATAGGAACAAAATTCCTCAAAAAATCAAACAAAATTGGAGAAGAAAACTAGAATAGAACTGCATGGGGAATTTAGAAAGATCTGACCCCCAACATTCAATGGGGAAAAGGAGGAGGTCGTTGAGGCTTGAATACTTAATATTAATAGATACTTTGAAGTATATGATTATTATATAGAATTAAAGGCCAAGTTGGCTACATATTAGTTGCAAGGAAAAAATTCCTTGTGGGGGGAAGAAATGAGGACAGTCCATAACCTAGAAGGGAAAGAGGGGGGATGGGAAGAATTTCAACGTTTAAGGGAAATACCTATCAAAGCGTTATTTTGATGACATAGCCAAGGAATTTCATGAACAGAAATAGGGGGAATGGCAACACATGAGTTGGACAATAAGTTTACTCATGTATTGCGTTATGTACCCTACCTCATGGATGAAAAGGAAAAGATACAATGATTCTTAAGTTGTCTTCCACCATTGTTCAAGGATCAGATCGAGTATGAAAACTCAAAGGCCATGGATAAGGTAATAAAAAGGGCTCAAATATGTTATAAATAGGCCAAGCAGAAGAACGAAAAACTAAAATCTTGTTGCAACAAGAAAAAGGACCGGATGGCTTAAGAAGTAAATAGTAGAACATTTGGGTCCTTTAAGCAACGTGGGAAAAATAACTAGAACTGGAAGTGGAATAAAAATAGTAGTTAGATAAAGAGGAAATAAGAGGGTGTCAGTAAAGGAGGAAATGGTAAGGATAAAGAGCCTCTAAGGTGTTGGTGTTGTGGAGAACCCCATTTATTACAAAATTTTCCTTACAATAATCGGTCTATGCAAATTTTACAACACCTTCAAGAGGACTCTATAATCAATGATGTGGCCAAAAACATAAAATGTATGAATATGACACTGGAAGGATGGTAAGAAGAACATCAGTCTACAATAATGGAAATTGAAGGTACTATTTCTGACCAAACTATTTTTGTATTAATAGATCATGGTGCTAGCCTAAGTTACATTAGCCCTGAAGTGGTAGAAAAGTATACTAGCATTTGCACCAGATGTTGCAAAGAAAACGCCGTAAGGCATAAAGTGCGGAAATCCATTATCCATGTAGTGTGTGCAATATTCAACAAGGTGGATCCCTTTAAATTTGTTTCAAACATTTATGTTATTGCATTGCTAATTTATTTAGAATCTACTACTACCTCCTCTTCTTGGAATATTAAATTTCTTATCACCCCATGATGACAATCCCTCTAATTATTGGAATCACAATTTTTTCCACTTTAGTGGGTTTACCTTCAACCTAAAGAAACATGAATTTGAGTCACTCAACTAAAAAGAAATTGCTAAATTGCTATTTATCATGTTTTGAGTAAAAACAATTAATAACTCATATTTACAACCCTTGAAATATTTACAACCTTTTAAGTCTTGTATTTATAACTCATATTTATAACCCTTTAAAATGAAACTAACTATCTATATTTTTATTAATAATAAAAAGAATCTTCTTTATAAAACTGACACTCACATGCTACTCCTATTGAAAAGGAATCAATACTCTTTGATAAGCAATATTCTTTGATAAGTAGGGAAAGCATTATACTTGACCTCAGGGAACTCAGTGGGCAAAATTATCAATAACTAGTTAATATTGATTTGCATCAATTTCTTTTGGTCCAACCAGCAATTAAAATCCATCCCGTGCGACTGCAACAATAATACACCATATATCACCTTCCCATTAAAACTGAGAATGAGCTGCAAGTAACTGTGAGAACGCGGATGCCTCATAAGCATGGAGTTAAGTTTGATCCCTGAGCTTTGATACAATCCTCAACTGTAGAAATATTGAAATTTTTAAGAAGACTCTCGCCAATTTCATAAGAAGCTGACTTGACAGCAGAGTTTGTCTGTTGTTGAGTCCCATGCATAGAGATGTCTATATGAGTTATGTCAATGTCTAAGTAGAGCTGTTGAATATGGAATGTCGGTGTAAGTCCTCATCTCTATCCAACTTATGTCAAAGCAAGGATGCTACATAGGAAGAAAGAATTGGTTAATCGGTTGTGGATGATGGCATTTTTCCTAGAAAATGCAATATCTCCTTCATTGATTTCAAAACTCCATTGCTTCACTTTCACCTATCTTCTCGGGCTTTCATATTGATAAAAACAATGTAGAAAATTTTGGTTGAGTTAGTTTCAAACCATAAAATCTACCCCAACTTCATCTAATGGGCTTGTAATGTAGCCTTCTTTCCCGCATTTTCTTGATTATAAAACAATGTCAAAGTAAAACGAGAGTTAGAAATATTTTTCAACAATAGTCACTTGCATCAGATGATTATTATCTCGCTTGGTTTTCATCCTTATGGCTTAATATGGACGGACCATTTTCTGCAAGATTAGGAAAGCCTACTGTGTCTTTGAAAGATCGATTTGATTAATGGACATAAGTTAAAAATGCAGCGATCATCCTGTAAACAAATATATATACTCTATATATATCAAAGCAGCAGACTGAAGGCACTGAAATTGCCCAATTCACTCATATATCTACTCAAATTTCTACACAAACCAATATTTCATTCACAGTGGCTAAGAGTATATATCAAAGTAGCAGACTGAAGGCACTGAACTTGCCCATTTGAGACTTATATATCTATTCAAATTTTTAAACAAACCAATGTGTGATCCACAGTGGCTAAGAGTATCTATCAAAGTAGCAGACTGAAGGCACTGAACATGCCCATTTCAAAATTCAGACTCATATCTATTCAAACTTTTACACAAACCAATGTTCATCCACATAGGCTAAGAATATATATCGAAGTAGCAGATTGAAGGCACTGAACTTGCCCTTTTCAGATTCATATATCTATTCAAACTTTTACATAAACCAGTCTTTCATCCATAGTGGCTCGTGAATTTCAAAATTTTTATGTATGCCATAATAAGCACTTCACGAATCAACTAGGAATTGAAGGCACTTGCACAAAGAATATAATAACATAAAACCAACGTATTCTTGCACAATAATATTATTGATGATAACACTATGCATAAATTGCTACTGCTTTGTTGTAAGCCACAGTAGGATCTTGATCTTCCTTGGCACAGATGTTACTGTTAGATGGACTGAGATGAATTTTTGCAGCCCCATTCTTCAATCCAACTTTATTCCTTTTCAATTTTGGGGCCATGAGAATCTGATAGCAGCCAATAAGTTTCTTCTTCTCCTTCTCAACCATCTCACCACCATCTTTCTGCTTTTCTTGATCTTTGCCCTGTTCCTTGCATGCACTACTGTTGAAGTCTTGAAACTGGGATTGTTGTTCTTGGGCATCAACAACATTATTAGGTTTAATGGACAGTAATTTTCTCACAAATGAAGGCCTGGGTTTGATAGGATTCCCCATCAAATCTCTGAAACCCACAACCCCCCAGTTGCAGGGATGAATCTGTTCATTCTGTGAAGATCTACTCCATCAAGAATCATGGTGCCAAGGTTGAGAATGCCCTGTGGGTGACCAGAAGGACGACGGACCTGCAGTGCCAAGAAACTCATCCCACTGAAATCTGTGCTCCCGTAGCCCTTGAGGAGAGTGGAAAGCAAGACCCTCACAGTGCCTAGCAGGGTATCCATGAGGCAACCCACGCAGTATATCTCCATCATCACAGCAGAGGTTTCACAGCGGAGAAAACTCTCTTCCACTCTGAATATGGCCTTGTCGTTCCAAGTAGGGTTTGCGCCCCCTGTTCTGTCAATTGCGTCGTCAGTTTTTTCTCGAAATTGATCCATACAACACAGTAGGTCTACATCATGCCAACAAGATGCATCTCCTTCAGATCTTGAGCTGAGATGATGTTAAGCTCCAGCTGTGTGTAAGCTTCCCCCATGATGTAGAGTGAATTTACTGCACAAGGAAACACAATATTCAGAGACCACCCTGATTGAAATTACAGGAGAAGAAACGCCATGAATGAAATCTTTTGAAATCTGAACATTGTATAGAACTGACTTATAAGACAAAACACATCATAGACTCTCTAGCTCATGATGATGAAAGCAGATGGAAATCAGTGCAGAAGGCCACCCCAAATGGTCATGATCGAAGCCAAGAAGCAGAAAAACCCATTCATAGATACAACAACAATGGAACAAGAAAAAACAAATTTGTACCAAATCCATTTGTTGTTTCATTTTAGAATTTTATTGTTGTGATTTCCATTTCAAAACTCCATTACTTCACCTGCACCTATAGTCTCAAGCTCTCATATTCATAAAAACAATGTACAAAATTTTGCTTGAGTTAGTTTTAGATTATAAAATCTACCCATTTCAAAACTCCATTGCTTCACCTGCACCTATCTTCTTAGAATCTCATATTGATAAAAGCAATGTAGAAAATTTTGGTTGTTAGTGTTAGACTATAAAATCTACCCATTTCAAAACTCCATTGCTTCACCTGCACCTATCTTCTCAGGCTTTCATATTGATAAAAACAATGTAGAAAATTTCAGTTGAGTTAGTTTCAAACCATAAAATCTACCCCAACTTCATCTAATGGGCTTGTAATATAGCCTTCTTTCCCACATTTTCTTGATTATAAAATAATGTTAAAGTAAAACAAGAGTTAGAAATATTTTTCAACAATAGTCACTTGCATCAGCTGATTATTATCTCGCTTGGTTTTCATCCTTATGGCTTAATATGGACAGACCATTTTCTGTAAGATTAGAAAAGCCTTGTGAATCCTTTAGTTTCAAAGTAATTCTTTCAGATCACTTGCCTATCTATCTTGAGTCTAGACCTCTCAAACGAAGAGGCCTAAAAACATACCATTTTCATTTGAACAGCTGCAGTTTGGCAACCTAGACATAGAAAATAAAATCCAGTATTAGTGAAATAAAGACACTCACATTACATGAACAAAAATGTGAAGTTTCAAAGTAATTCTTTCAAATCACTTGCCTATCTATCTGGAATCTAGACCTCTCAAACGAAGAGGCCTAAAAACATACCATTTTCATTTGAACAGTTGCAGTTTGGCAACCCAGAAATAGAAAATAAAATCCAGTATTAGTGAAATGAAGACACTCAAATTACATGAACAAAAATGTGAATCCTTTCTAAGAAGCTTCAAAATGTAAAGAAAAAAGCGGAACAACTAGGTTTTTGTAAACATATTAAAAAGAAACATGAGTTAGTGTTGTAAAAGAAAAGGAATTGATATTGTGGCTTGAAAACGACAGATGCTTCCTTTATACTTCAATTGTCAAGCATTAACCAACATTCATAAGGTAGGTGCTTCCATAGACTCTATCTGATCATGTGACCAACCAGCCCAACTTAACAGCCATGACAGCATCAGCAGATCAGTGACCCCTTGCGGGGCCACACCAGTCCAACTTAACAGCCATGACAGCATCACCAGCCCACCTTTGGGCAAACCACTATGTAAGAAAATTAAAACTTGGTGGAAACTGTAGCAGCAAGCCACTTTCACCTACCCATCTTGTCTCTCATGGCTAGTCTTCAAATGAATAGAGAAAAGATTACCGAGTCATGAACTTTTAAATGAGGGCATATTATCAAAAACCTTGAATGAGACTCATGAGAATCTATAAAAGAAAAGAAGAAGTTAGACATGCCTGACTTAGTGGGTTATACAGTGCTTAACCACATTAATCACCCTCGTTCAAATACTGGAAGGCATAAAGCCCTGCGTTATTAAAAAGTTCATGAGTTTGATAGAGTTCAAATTCAAAAAGATAAGAAAAAGGAGGTATTCTGTAGACAGAAGTCAATAATTCAATGGCTTAAATATGGTGGAAGAAGCTGTGCCCGTTTCCTTAAAACCGCTCAGAATAGAAGGGTTTATAATAAAATTTCTGTAATAGAATACCAGACAACACAGTAGTAACTCAAATCTGCAAGGAAATCTACTTCAACCTCTACTGACAATGCCAGTTACTGAAGAAGAAATACAGGATGTTGTTTCCCCAAGAAAAGAATAAGCCTCCTGGGACTGAATGGGTTCCCAACTCTATCTTCCTCATAATATGTGGCTTTTAAATAATGTTAATCTTCTTGGAGCAAAAGAAGAATCTACGAACTCTGGCAGAATAATGGAATTTCTACCTTCCTGAATGCCCATCGCAAATAATGAGGGAGCTTTAAACTGGACTATTTTAGACCAATCTCCTTGTATAATACTTCAATACAAGATTATCGCCAAGGCCCAAATCTAGTCTCCCTCCTGAATTGTTAATCAAGTTCAGGAAAGGTAACGGTATGTTTCTCAAACTTGTCCTACGATTACAAATCTTGAAGCTTCCCACTAGCCATGTCGGATTCCCTCTTCCTACATTTAGACATAAGGTAGGAAATTTAGCATCAATCATTGATAACTCAGTAGCAAGCTTGGCAATTGGACGAACAGATTTAATCCATGGCTGGCAGAGTTACAAATATCCAATACATTTTCTGGATTATACCATCGTATCCAAGGACTTTATGGATTTCTCTTTTTATCAGACCAACGTTGAATATTTCTCTATCCATGAGATTGCAACTAATATAACCCATGTTGAGTAAAAGGCATAATTGTTTAACATTTGTTTGAAATTGGAGCCTAAATTTCAAAACAATATGCGTGAACAACACATTTAAACTTCAATTTGAATTGAGAACTGGAGAGAATGGGAAATAATTCACAGCAATGGCATGGAAGATGATGCCATATGTGGTCTAACTTAAATTCAAATATAATAGATAATGTTGTTTTGGAGACCAACACACCTATTCCGTATGATCTTGTTTTTTTTTTTTTTTTGTATAAAGACTATTCTATTAAAATTAAAATTAATTGGTGTTGTATTCTCCACTTCAAAGGTTGATAATATTAGGATGTTTGAAATTTAAAACTGTTGGATCAAATGTACATGTGTGATTGAAATTACCACAATTTAACAATTATATCGGAGTCTCTTTGCATTTTTTTTGGGGGAAATTACTAATTTATTTAATATTCACAAGATGAAACTATACTGATTTCAAGAAAAATAACTATTACCCTCATTATTAATCTCTTTGCAGTTTTTGGGGGAAATTACTAGTTTATTTAATATTCACAAGATGAAACTATATTGATTTCAAGAAGAATAACTACCACCCTCACTATTAATCATTGATACTGATTTCAAGAAGAATAACTACCCACCCTCACTATTAATCATTGATACTGCTGATTGATAAAAGTTCACATTAGCCAGCCCTCTTAACTTTGCGGGGGATCCAAACTGTATCGTATTAAGAAAGTAGGTCTCTAAAAAAACCTTAAGAAATTAGCACTGCAAAAACAAAACCCTTAAAATACGACAGCTAGAATCCTAGAAAATCCTACAACCCTGCATTAAACACCCATTTATCAAACCTACAAATACCAGTCAAGGACAAGGCTGAATTAGTAACAGAGAGCATCAGATATATGCTCAATTGAGCATCAACCCCAAAAGAAGGAAAATCACATAACTAATCAAAGTAATCTTGAACCTTTAAAGCATAATAATGCAGTAATTAATGATAATCGCTCTGTTCTAATACATACACAATCCTTCTTATCATTTTCTATCATCACAAATAAATCAAAGCCAGTGTAAGCTCAAGTTCTTACCATGATGATAGGGAAACAATAGATAATGATTTGAAAATTTATGATTATGGTGAGCCTAGTCATTTTGTACGAGAATGGAGGGTTAGGAAGTGGTCGCCATCGGGGTCTTAGTCCTCGATACAGGCGTAGTTCAAGTTATGGTCGTCGTTCTCTAAGACGTTGATGTTTCAAACTTATATGGGGACGAGGTATTAGCAAGTCACCTCCACCTCGTCATGATCATCGAGTTCAACCTTGCGATCATGTCTTCTGCTTCTGGTGTGTTCACTGTGCCATGAACTATCACAGAGTCATATTGTTCACTCTGTAGGAGTCCATACAATCATTTTCCAAGAGTGTGAATTTCTTGACTTTATTCTCTTGAAAGAATTTCTTAAGGATTATAGACAAAAGGCAGAACACATACAAGAAGAAGAGTGAAAAATGAATATATTCTCTCCCGAACTTGATGATCCTGAAACTACTAAAATCATGTATGGTTCAAAGTTGAATGGCTCAGAAACTGCTACAAATTTTAGGGAATCTTTACAAGAAAAATCACTTTTAGAATTGAGCACTACAACAAAAAGCACGGATAGTATTTACTCATCGGTGCTATTAGGAAGGGAACTGAGTCAATGCATAAATCTTCTTGTCATCAGAGCGAATCAGTTGATGTTGAAACATAAGTGATCGTTAACATTCTTAAAGGAAATGATGGTCCAGGAGGTGTGTCTTCCAATACAATAAAAGATCATCCAAATACACCAAGTCTTATTTCATGTTATAAAGTTATAGTGGATGATGTTTTGTATTGTTGCTGCAAAAGGTTACTGTATCATCTTATGGTCCTGAATTATGGTCATGTGGTACTTTAATCATGCATTAATATCACTGAAGAGAGAACTCTTAACTGCCAAGTTTTTCAATGGATACACCCTGGAGATTGACCATCTGTTTGTTTAAAGTTGGACCATATCTTGGAGAAAATATTTCCTATAGAATATGCTGAAAGGAAAAAGCCAGTTCTTGTCCAAGAAGAAAAACACCAACACCAACAAATAGAGGGGGATACGACAGATGCCCTTGTGGGATAGGATGTTTTCGCCTTTGATATCAGTAACCAGAAGGCCTCTTGCTGCATCAATTTTAGTATAATTCTTAGGGACATGCTAGCGATTTTGTACGTTTCCTGAATCAATCCCTCGATGTAAATGAAATACTCAATTCTCCTAAACACCACCTTGACTTAATGAATATGGCTGTGGCTGGTCAGAACTCTGGATCCTGAAACTGGCATTGATAATGACAAATTTCTCTAATTAATTCTGAAGTATACAGGCTATTGATCTTGTCGTACCTAATAATCCTGAGGAGAGCTCAGAGATCATAGAACAGCCGTTTAAAGCCCTGAAACAATTTGTAAACTCAACCATCGGAAAAGAGTAACGATATGTTCCTCCTAATTAGACAGGATCTGAACTGCTGATAACAGAAGGAAAGAAATAGTAATTCCTTTTCACATTATCATAAGACGATGAAAATGTCATAAAAACAGAGTACATACACCTTATCATTATCTGCACAAGGCTACGCATGCAGGGAAGAAAGACATGAAGAGTCTCTGCGAAGAGTCTCATCGCCAGCAGAAGAGTCTCATCGCCAGCAGGCAGTCTCTGCGATGAGTTTCATGGCCAGCAGAAGAGTCTCATCGCCAGCAGGGCAGGCCTGGCCTTTCATGGCCCATTACCATGGGAAAAAAACTATTTTTCTATGAAAAAACAGATTAAACGAATGGCAGAAAACACCCCAATCATCTAACACACAAAATCAATGGCTCAGGATCGCACACGTCACATTTTAGGGATGTCTTTCTCAGAGGGAACGCCTTACGGCGTAACTAGCAGTAGCCTTCACTTCAAAAATACCCTCTTCAATTGTGAGCAGAGACACATCAAAAGTACCTCCACCCAAATCAAAGATAAGAACATTCTTCTCACCAGAACTGCTAGCCTTCTTGTCAAGCCCATAGGCAATAGCAGCAGCAGTGGGCTCATTGATGATTCTCATAACATTCAAATCGGAGATTGCCCCTGCGTCATTGGTTGCCTGCCTTTGAGAATCATTGAAGTGTGCAGGAACAGTGACCACAACATTCTTAACAGTGGTCCCGAGGTAAGCTTCTGCAATCTCCTTCATCTTAGTTAAAACCATGGAAGAGATCTCTTCGGCTGCAAAATGCTTCTCCTCCCCTTTGTATGTTACAACGATGCTGGGCTTATCACCAACCCCTGAAATGACCTTGAAAGGCCATAATTTCACATCGCTCACAATGGAGGGATCAGATCTGCCATAACATAGAGAACTGATTTAGATTGAACACAAATGCAAATTCTACATAAACAGAAGAATCTTACAGATGAAGAATCTTACAGATGCAAATTCAAGCCTTCATATCAATCCCCTTCAAAAAACTATAAGCTGAATTATGTCCATCCTGGTTCATATTCGAGAATGAAAGGGGAATTAATATATAACAACTGAATCACATATACAGAAATAAGCAATGGAATAAACTCCCTCAAAAGAGTGACAGAGATTACTAACCGAAAACAGTGTTGATAGGGTTCATGGCGACCTGGTTCTTCGCAGCATCTCCGATGAGACGCTCTGTATCAGTAAAAGCGACATAGGAGGGAGTGGTTCGATTCCACTGATCATTGGTGATGATTTCCACCCTGACGTGCTGCCACACTCCCACACACGAGTACGTCGTCCCCAGATCGATTCCAATCGCTGCTCCCTCGCCCATATTGACACTCTCACACACAGAACGCAGAGAGGGAGTTAACTTACGAAATTGGGCCGAGAGCGATCGAACGCAGAGAGGGAGTTAACTTACGAAATTGGGCCGGGAGCTATCGAAAATGTCATAAAAACAGAGTACATACACCTTATCATTATCTGCACAAGTCTACGCATGTAGGGAAGAAAGACATGAAGAGTCTCATCGCTAGCCGAAGAGTCTCATCGCCAGCAGGCAGTCTCTGCGATGAGTTTCATGGCCAGCAGAAGAGTCTCATCGCCAGCAGGGCAGGCCTGGCCTTTCATGGCCCATTAGCATGGGAAAAAAACTATTTTTCTATGAAAAAACAGATTAAACGAATGGAAAAAAACACCCCAATCATCTAACACACAAAATCAATGGCTCAGGATCACACACATCACATTTTAGGGATGTCTTTCTCAGAGGGAACGCCTTACGGCGTAAAAATTAAGTCTGAAAAATATAAGAATTCTTAGCTGGTTCAACTAGCTAGAGGGACAAAAATAAACCTTACACAGTAGATTAAGACATGTTCAATATATTTAAATGGAGTTTAGACATGGGGGCTTCACTCAATGAACCTCTCGCATAACACATGCATTCGTCGAATACTAAACAATGCCCTTAGTTTGACTACATATTTGAAAATACCTCTAAAAGTCACTTTATTCAACCCCTTACCAATACAAAACAAATACTCCTTTCCAATTTAGAAAAACCCTACTTCACTAGATATTGTAGGTATCGATATTTTTCATTAACATTTTTTATACCCCTTTATATTTTTTCATTAACTTTGAGCTCCATTTTTTATACACAACATATACAAACCCTTTATCCCCTAACATATGTTCAATATATTATGTCATTTATTCTTCAATATATATCCTGCAATATGAATGCACGTGGTATGGTATTTCTCCCCTACTGAAGCCCCCATGAGTTTAGACTGCTATCAACTTAAATATTCAACCCTTGGGCTCAGACGATATTATGATAGGCATGTATCAATTGGAAAGACAATAATCCATTGTAAACTATATAGATAAAATTTGCACCTGTACAGCTGAAGAAAGAGAAGTGGAAGTTATAAAGGGAATACCTAGGCCTATAACTACATGGAAAATATCAAAATCGCAGATGAAAATGGATACAAGAAAAGGAAGCTTACTATTAGCCATCCAGGTGGCATATCATTCTTCAAACAAAAATTACAAATTTTTAAATGAGTTTGAAGTTATTCATAACTACTTGAATGTGTTTCTAGATGAAATTCCAGGTTTCCCCCAAAAAAGGAGATAGGATTCTCCATATAATTCATACTAGGGGAACGTCTAGTGTCAAAGGCTCTTTATCGAATGAGTATACTAAACCTAATAGAGTTAAAGTTACATTTGCAGGAAATTCTTGAAAAGGGGTACATCCAACCTAGTGTATCATTGTGGGGTGCACCATTGTTATTGATTAAAAAGAAGGATGGAACTTTTAGATGGTATATTGACTATTGCCAATTAAAAGTTGATTGTTTAAAATAAGTACCCTCTCAAAAGGAAAAATTATTTATTCGATCAATTAAGAGGGGCGACTATATTCAAAAATAGATCTCATATATGTCTATCACTAAGGATTAAGGAGGAGGATATACCAAAAAAAACTTTCTGCACAAGGTATGCACATTATGAATTTACTGTGTTAAATTGTGTACTCTCCAACACACCGGCTACATTCATGTGTTTGATGAACAATGTGTTTAGTAAGTTTCTGCATAAGTTTATGTTAATTTTAATAAATGATATATTAATCTATTCCAAGACTCTAGAAGATCACAAACACTTTTGGAAATAGTGTTGCGGACCTTGCATGAACACTAGTTGTATGCAAAATTTAGTATGTGTGATTTTTTCTAGGTTAAGATAAAATATATTGGACATGTAATATCCAAGTAAGGTATAATGGTAGACCCTGAGAAGGTGAAGGCCATTTTAAATTGGACAGTTCCAAAAGACATGGTTGATATAACATATTTTATGGGAATATTAGTTACTACCACATATTTATAAAAATATTTTCTAGGATAGCAGATCCCATAACTTTTTTGCAAAAGAAAGGTGTGAAATTTGTGTGGGAACCAAGATGTGAGGAAGGTTTTGAGAAACTAGAACACCTTCTGAATATGGCATTCATACTAAAAATAGTCTATGAGGATAAAGAATCTAATGTATGTATAGATGATTGTTTAGAAGGCCTTAGGGTAGTTTTAATGCAAAAGGGACATGTGGTAGTTTATGAGTCCTAAAAACTAAAAGAGCATCAAAATAACTATGAAGTATATGTCCTAGAATTGGTAGTGGTCATTCATGCCCTAAAGATGTGGAGATGTTATTTTATTGGCAAGAAATTCAGTTTGATTATAGATCACATAAGTCTGGAATATTTTTTCAACCAATATGATATGAATGCCAAGAACGCTAGGTGGATGGAATTATTAAGTGACTATGATTTCGACATCAAGCACATAAAAGGGAAGGAAAATAAAGTGGAAGATGCATTGAGTCAAATTTTAAGACACCTATGCGAGATAACTGTGAGAAGGAGTGAGAAAAAATTTCTGATATTAATAAAAATAACAACATTAATATATCAAAATTATGATCTGATTTGTAATAGTTTGAGGATTGAAACTACCAAAAGAGAGAAACTAAAGTATGAAATTAATGAGGAGGGGCCATTGTTATACAAAAAAAGACTTTATTTTATGAATGAAGATGAGATTAAATAGTTAATCTTAACAAAATATTACAAAACACCATTTGCATCACATCCAGGATATCAAAAAATAATTTCTACACTTCAGAAGGAATTTTTTATGTCCTGGAATGAAGAGGGATGTTGGAGAACATTTGGCAAGGTTCCATGAGTTCCAATTAGTAAGTGAAAATATCAACATCTAGCGGATTTTTGAAACCCTTACCTATATCGAAGTGGAAATGGGAGGTGATATCACTAGATTTCATAACAGGACTGCCTAGAACTTGAAGGCAACATGACTCAATCATCATAGTAGTTGAAAAACTAAATAAAGCTGCCCATTTTGTTCCTATGAATTATATATATAAATATGCACAAGTGGTAGAGGTTTCTATTAAATAAATATTTCAAATTCATGGCATACCTAAGACCATGATATCAGATAGAGACACAAAATTTACCTCGAACCTTTGGAAGGCCATGTTTGTTGGGATGGGTACACAACTGAACTTTAGCGTTGCACTGCATAACATCCACAAATTGATTGAAAAAAAAGAACAATAAACCAAGTATTGGAAGATATCTTGCATATGTACATTATGAGTCAACCTACCAAGTGGGAGGATATTTTGCACTTGCTATAGTTTTCCTACAACAATGGTTGCTAGGTGTCACTCAAGATGAGGTCTTTTGAAGCTTTGTATGGGAGGAAATTTCTTGTTCCTATAAACTAGCGTAGACCTCAAAATAAATTTATTCTAGGACTGGATCAATTACAGGAAATGGGAGTGATGGTTAAGAGGATCAATCAAAATTTGGAAGTAGCTTAGGATAGACAAAAACATTATGCAGACTTGAAAAGATCACATAAGGAGTTCCAAGTAAGGGAAAATGTTTATGTTAAAGTGCGACCTAAGAATATTTCATTGAGTATGGGAAGTTTTTCTAAATTGGCCCCTTAGTTTTGTAGGCTATTTGAAATATTGGCCAAAGTTGGGTCGGTGGCCTACTAGCTAGCATTACCAGCTCATATTAGAACTCATAATGTGTTTCATGTATCATTTTTAAATATGTACATGACCAAAATCATGTAGTTGATTGGAATGTTGTACAATTCAAGACAAAAGGAGAATTTTAGGTCAAACCACTACAAATTTTGGACCAGAGGGAGATTGTACTCTGAAATTAAGCCATTGCCCAAGTTAATTGTAATGGCAGCACTTTTGGCTTGAAGACGCCACATGGAAAATGAAAGTTGAGATGAAACAAACATATCATATGTTGTTTGCATGAGGATAGATGTTGGTCAAAAACCGAGGATGATGTCCCATTTTTAAGGGGAGGGGAGTTATAAAACCTTTGGAAGGCTTATTTTGTGACTACTTTTTCATATATGGGAAAAAAAGAGGTGTGTGCTGAAATATTTTTTTATTTTCAAAAAAAGAAAATAATAATGAATGAGAATTTATGTTAGAACATTAATCCTCTTAGAAATATGTTAGGAGGATAACATAAGAGATTAACCTCTAACTATTAGGGGAAAAAAATTGAAGTTAGTTATGCCTAAAGATGCAAGAAATAAAAAAAGAAAAGAAAAGAAATCTCCTTCTATCTTCTTTTTTTGGATCTTTGGTTATAGAATAAAGAAAACAAGAGATTAGACAGATATTACATATTGCCATGATAATTACATGATTGGAGAGAAATATCCTATGGTGGAAACTGAACAAAATATTGTGGGAGATAAATATAGTATCTTGATAAACCTTACCAGTGGGAGAGAAAGACTGGTAAACCCAGAAAATGGGTATATGGGGCACTGCAAAAGGTTGTGGAGATCAATAATTTCGAAGTATTTTCCTTCCTGGTTTTACTTGACAGTTAGGGGGAGAGCTCAGGGGGAAATGATTGTACAAGTGACTTCAAGGCTAGGAGGAATGCAGACTCCTTTGGATTATTTCTGAAGGGATTTTAGATAAGTATTCTTACTTTAAAATTGAAAGTGGAAGTTAAATGATTGTCAATATTTTAAAAAATAAAAAAGGTTAAATAAATGTTCTAAGATATGATATATCATAAAATTTTGTTGTGTTGACTAACTTTGTGATTGCAAACAATTAGAAAAACATATAGGTCTAAACTCGAAGATTTGTGTTAATAGGTAAAGTTAGAGGAAAAATAATTTATAAACACGAAATAAGTTGTTTTGTTAAATAATTATAGAATAAGAGAAACAAACTATAGAATATAAAACTTGTCAAAGGACTACAAAGTATACTTTTGGCTTAAAAAAATAAGGGGTAAGCTATTTCTTGTTACCAGAATGAAAATATATATTATACTTGCTCTATGGAAGGGCTAGGACCATGGTTTATACCCAGATTAGACACTTGGAGTCATGTGAATGATGTATCACTTTCTGGACTCCCTAGAGCCAGTCATGAGTATGGGAGGGCTAAGACACTAAGAACTAACAATGGTCTCCCACTACAATAATCCATTGACATATTTGGACTAACAAGTAAATATCAATATATGCATCACTATGTGTATAAATATGTCTATATAAAATGTTATCTTAAATACTATTTCATTGTTTCTTTCATTCAATAAGGGTATTTTAATCCATGTGGTTAGTAAATGATAAAAAGTATGATGACAGTGCTTGTAAATAATTAGGAATTACAAATATTCTTCCATAAAGAACACTATATAAATGAAATATTACGATAGTGCAACCATGTATAAAGTGTTCAAAATTTATTTAGTATCGATAAACATACTATAAAAATACATAAACCCAAAATACGTTTTCTCATAATTGTTGTGAGACAAGTTGAAATCTCTAAACATAGTTAAGATTTAAGTTATTTCACCTTGTAATGGGAGGGCTACATGTATCTACTTTATACATTTATTTATCATTACAGTATGGTCTCCCAGCCTATGACCATGAAATATATTGAATATAGAACCCTTTCTATAGTTAAGAAAAATATAAGTAAAACCTTGGCCTCCACATTTTTCTGAGGCACAAATCACAATTAAGTCTAAGTGAAAAACCCTTGGTTGGAGTAGGGTCCAATTTTAAAAATCTTTACAAATTGCAGTATGCAAATAAAGTGCAAGAAGATGCAAGCCATGAGCTGGAAAGAATATTTTTTTTTTGTTAATTGGAACATGGAACCCATGCGATGTATCCAATGAAGTTAAAACCATTGTGAAAAAGAATTCAATAACTTTCTCATCACTTCGTATGCGTACCTATGACAAAAGTAATCAGAGTTAGAACCATTATAGGTATTCATAATAATATATTTTAACTGGGTGGCTTGAACGAGGGTTAAAAATACCTGGGGGAAGATAAGAGGGATGCAGTCTTTTCGTCAAAAGTGCTTGCAAGGATACGAGAAGTATAGTGAAAATGTCGGACATGAAACCAATGGAAATAAGTACTCGAGGAAAATAAAAAAATATATGACCAAAATCCCTAACCAAAGATTACCCTATGATAGGAGACGAAATTTCCACCTATCAGGGTTGGAACCATCCTCATCCTGGAATTGACAAAACTTAATAACTTAGAGAATGTTAACTACCACAAAATAGGGGAAACTCTTGTCACCTCAAGGCAATGCAACCATACCATGTTAATCAAGTAAGAACTAATAATTTGTATTCATACCAAATGTAAGAAAAATTGAGCTAGGTGCAAGTGTTTCCACTTGTAAAACCCTATATTTTACCTGTAAGACACCTTGAATCTCACACATCTCACCGAGCCAATCACAAAGGCACAATATAGTCATAACCTAAGAAGGAATTTAAATGCAAGCCTTCGGGTCAATTGAAAAACAACATTAGGGTTTGGAGTCGAGCAGCCAAGCTCCTCTCCTTGCAAGAGAAAGCATCATAATGAAAATTCGACAAAGGGTTTGGGTTGGGTAGTTACCCAAACCCTTACCTGGCATAATCTCTTCCATTCAATCTCAATATTAAAACCTAATCGTTGATGACAACTAATATATCATGGTAAGAAAAAGAGTTTATTTGTGTATCACATCAAATCGATAAGTGTTCAATCCATGCGTAATATAGACTTTGCATAACCTCAGGGTTATGTATAAAACCATAATACATTTATCGACATTACAAAGAATTGCATTGCGTGAGGAGATTTTTATGACAAAAACTATGTAGAAAACCTTATCACAAGCCGATATAAAGGAGTTTCATTATCAACAAAGGCTGAAAAGGCCAAACTCCACACATTCAAATGAAAACTCAAAAGGCATATAGAATGTGTATATATGTATCAAGTGCATGGAAAGCGAAGGGGTTGAACATTAAAAATAAGTGCCCATAAATACATACCTATATTTGAATATTATATGGTTTAGGTTACTCGTTCTTCATAAAAAAATATAAAGGAGATTAAAGCTCTCAGGTTTCCATAATGGGACGTAGTCCAAGTGTAGCTTAAGGAAGGTATATGAAAGAGCCATGCACTAATAAAAAAATAAAATTAAGATAATTTCCTCAGTGCATGGGGATAATAACCATACATATATGGAGAATATTACCAATTAAAATAAAATAACAGTATAACCCATGAATTTTAATCTCAATGTAAAGAGAACTTACTTTCCTAAGTCTTTGTAGAGGAATTTAGGGAGATAAAACTCATCACTCAATGATTCTATATAGTCTTCTCAAATTTTTTGTTCTTTTTAAGTCCCAAACTTCTACAACCACTCTGAGGCCCTAAATGATATTGTTTTTCCATTCAGGGGTGCGGGTAGGGGTGTCCATGGCATGAAATACTCTTGGCCATAAGTTGTAATCCTTGGATAGTTCTTTCCAACAAGCTACAAGGCACATGAAAGTATGATTGTATGTAAAATTTGCACGTTAAGGAAGTTGATGTACCAAGAAACTACCATGGTGCTCCCAAACCTTTTGGTTCTTCATCTTCTATAATTGTAGTTTAGGACCTATAGGGTTATTTATTTATGTTAAAAGGTCATTTTTTGGGCCTCCTATAATATATTTCTATGGATGCATATAGCTTCCAACTCTCTCTCTCTCTCTCTCCAGAGATAGATACCACCATTCTAGTAATTTTGTGTTCAACAATATTCTATGATTTTATTTAATGATAGAATATTGGTTTTCAATATATTATTATAATGCTCTCTACTACATTTATTTTTATATGTTTTTCATTTCCTTTCCTACCTTTCATTTCATTCCTTGTACAACATAGATTAATAGTATCAAAGTAGTATTATCCTTATTGTTTCTTAGTGCATGTTCCTGATGAGTTAAAGGTATAAACAATTTAGTATTAAGCTAAATCCACTTTGGAATGATATCCCTTTCCAACCTAAGTGGGCTCCATGGAAAAAGAAAAGAGAGAGGATGGAGTAGGATACATTATCAAGATTTTCTTGAGAGGGCACTTGCATGATAGATTATTGAGACAATGAACAATTTCACCTATATTCTTATACAACTACAAATAGTTGTGAAGACACCTGCAAGAAGCAACAATTTCAAAGTTGCAACAACCTTCAACATACAAATTAAATTTTATATACCATTACTTGAGATCCAAATAGATGCAAATTATTTGGATAAATGGTTAAATGTAATAGAGGGATATTTCTCTATCTAAAAATTTTCTAATAATGAAAATATTTCCTTTTCTCTGCTAAAATCCCATCCCCATGTCAAAGACTAGTGGGAAGGTTACTTGAAGTGAAACTGGGAAGATGAGTCCATGATATTAAAAGAAATATTCACATGAAAGAATTTTTTTCATGCCCTCAAGGAGTAATTCTACCCTCTATGGAACTATGATGACTAGTACATGAGATGGACGAATATGTAATAGGAGAGAGAGTATATGGTGCTAAAGTAAACTAATATTTCCATATCTTGCACTCAAAACTAGCTATTAGAGACTTCGAGTGGAACTAGGGTCTAAATTACTAGAGTGGTTTATATAAGTACATCCAAATAAATATAGATTTCTTAGACAAATCTTGACTAGGATTTTTTTATTTATATATTATCAAAACTAAGTGAAAATTGATGTGGAGAAGTAAGTGGGAGTTCAAGCCTAAAATATGCAAAATCAGAAACCTAGAAAAGGAATCCCTATCTTGTAGAAAAAATGAAAATTCAAGAAGAGACAACCCCAAGTTGTAGGAAAAAAAAGGATAATGTGAAGCCAAAGAAGGACACTTGAAAGTGGCTTGATATCTATAAAATCCCTTAGCACAACTCTAATGAATTTCACTTCAATAAAGCATAAACATATTAATCATAACCTTAGTACCAACACATAGTTTAACATTTTGTTTCCTTGGTATCATCGTAATTGGTTTGAATTTTCCCTAAGGCCATTATTCTAACATTTCAATCGATTACCATGTTCCCTACTATCGCCTCCCCTAGTACCATGTTCTTCAAGATCATTTCCCTACTACCATATTCTCTGGGATCACTTCCCCTCGTACCGTGTACCCCAAGATCACTTTCCCCGATACCATGTTCCCAAGGATAACTTCCTTGGTAAAATGTTCCCTAGCATCACTTCCCTAGTATCATTTTCCCTGATACTACATTACACTAGGAAAATAGGTTTTATTCCCCCCAATACTACATTTCTCGGGCTAGTATTCTTAAAATATTGATTAAAATAATTTTATTTCTTTATTAATTTTTAACTAAGGTAATCATATCTTAACAAAAGGATTATCATTTAATCCCATGCATACCATTCAC
Organism: Pinus tabuliformis; assembly: GCA_031772625.1. Taxonomy (NCBI): domain Eukaryota; kingdom Viridiplantae; phylum Streptophyta; class Pinopsida; order Pinales; family Pinaceae; genus Pinus; species Pinus tabuliformis. Next base: position 113,050,017 of record CM062807.1, read on the forward strand.
CATATTGTACACAAAGAAAATTATTTTAATTACTCTATTCATTTCATCGGTTCAATGAAACCTTTAATAAACCACCATTGATTCCTTGAACAAATTGCAATCTGGTTAAACTTGTTGATATCGCTATGATTATCAATTAACTAAGCATGAGCACATAGGAAGTCATAAGTACACAACAATAATTATGTCCATTTATTAGACATTTCTAATCCTCCAAGCAAGTTGACCTACTATATTCATAAGCCATTATTATCAAATAACAGAGCATAAACACAATTTATTATACCAAACATGAAAATAATGTTGAACATCACAATCCAAACATTCATTAAAAATAATGGACACACAATATCTCATACTTGTCATAAGCTTAGCATTTGATGTCATGATTAATAATTCAAAAATGCACTTATGAGATACTTATATTTATATCTTGAATTGGGTGGCAATCAAAGGAGGGAATTTAACCTTCCACCCAATGATGGAAAAACTACAAAGAAGCTTTATTGTAGCAGCCAACTACCCTTGAGATGGATCCAATGTATGAGGAATGCTTGGTCAAGGAATTCACACCAAAGGCTTGGTTAAATGCTCAGAATATGGAGACCATTGTCGAGGTCGTTTTTCAATTTCTATCTAATAGGAAGAATCGATTTGTTTTATCAATTGTACATATAGTAATGACTATGGTGTTTTATCATATGTTGCCTAATAGTAACCAACAAAACTACTCATTCCTTCCTCTGAGTTCATTCATAGGGGTTCAACCAAGGTTCATATGGGGTATTTCTCAATCTTAGGAGTTGGAATCCACTATCCAAGTGGTTTATCAACTATTTTTTCATATCAAGCACCATAGTAGTTTGATGTATGTTGTTTATGTGGTCTATAAAATACTCAACAAGCACCAAAATGACCTAGAATTACATGTCCAGGTATTGTATCAGCTAGACAACAAGCACCATAGTGATTATGTCTTCCAATATGCCTCCCAAATATCCACATAGGCTTAGAAAACATATTTTGGTGACCTCACACATAGTTCATGGGGGATTCACCGAAAAATTCACAAAAATGGTGTACTCCATGCACAAGGATATGCATACTAGCTTAGTGTAATGCCCTAATTTATCTTATTAGCCTACCTTCATAGTGATTGACTTTTTGTGCTTGATTCCATGAAGTATTATTAGTATACATACGAGGTATGCATATACTAGTTACATACCCACACCTCACAGAAATACACTAGTATTGTAAAGCTAAAATAAATGGTTTAGCTTGATTAATGACTAATGTCAATTAGTACTTAATTTACCTAATACTCTGCCAATTATTACCCACAGGGGAATGGATTAGCTGAATCAATGAATAAAAACTTAATCAGAATCATTAAGCAAACCATCGATCAAAATCATAAGAATTGGTACAAAATATTTTCATATAATTTTTATGTTATATTGGTATATACTTATTATTAGATACTTGTGAATATGTAATTTTATTTTAGTGATATTATTTAATATTAATATTTTATTAGTATTTATTATTTAATTATTATTTCATTTCCCAAGATTGACAAGTTGTCTCAAAATTATTTCTGAATTGAATATTAATATTTCATTTCCCAAAGTTGACATGGTGTCTCAATTTTTTTTTGGGTAATATTGGGATGGAAAGTCAAGGTCATTAAATTAAAAGTATGGGGGGTATTCATGGGCTTAATGGTAGGTTGTTGAGAAGGATGAGTGGGAGAAACATAAAGCGAATGAGGATGAGAGGAGAAGGGGTATCCTTGGCTTTTATTTTGGCATCGAAGAATTTTATTTTTTAGGGAATGTGAAAAAGAAGAGTGGAGAGAATTGAGAGAAAAGTGGGACAACTCAGAGTTGGATCTCTATTGGAGAGTGTTGGATCTAAATTGGACACACTATGACTGTTGTTGGACTTGGGCTCGGAGGGCTTGGGAATATATCAAGGTTTCCTGGGCTGGGAAGTTGGATAGACATTCCTAGTTGGAAGGATAGTAAATTCAGTTGGTCATCCCCAACAGGAGCATCCTAACCAAGCCACCAGATCATGTATTCTTTTTCTTTTTGTTTTATTTATGTAAATTGCTACCAATCAAATTCCTTACATGTTTAATACATTGTAAATGAAATTTCATTTACATGTTATTGTCAAATAATTGTTGTGTTATAAACATGTTATTTTCTTTGTGAAATTAGATGATAAATTTAGTTTTAGTTAGATGACCCGAAGTTGGGTCTTCACATGTGGTATTAGAGGTAGATTTAAACTCTAGACCCTAAAGACCACCAATATAATTTATGTACTCTTTCGTAGACATTGAGACATGCAAAGACATATGCCCTCTAAAATGAATATTGTGATGGTATATTTTTTTATGTGGAAACTTCTTTTATGGAGGTTTTGCAAAACACTTGTTATCATGGTTTTATCAATAGAAAAGTCAATATAGGCAGTTAGAAATATAAAATCGTTGCCAATAAAACCCCTATGGTTATGGCCATATAATTTGAAAAAGTTTCCTTTGTAGATTCTACAACACTTGTGCTAAAAAGAAATAATTTTCGTGCAAAAAAAAAAATTATCGAGAGAAATATCTCATAAATGGTCATATTCCTTCAAATCTCACAACTAAAATCAATTGCTTAGTTAAAATCAAACTTTTAGCTTTGAATGTAAATACTATGTGAATTGTCTTTGTATACTAATATTATATAAGTAGTTAATAAGAATGGGTTTGATTCAGTGTTGTTGTTGGCAATGTGTCAAATTATATATGTTGATTATAAAATTTAATTGAAAGGGGAAAACCAAAAAAAATAAAAATAGGTGCATCAAAGATAAACTATTATTTATGTTGTGATGTAGGTCAACTGCGAATAAATTTGGCCAATCTATTATGTCTATTATCTGGAAAATATTGTAATTCTTACATGCAATGTCACTTTGTGATAACTTATATATATTTCAAGCATCTAATAAATTCCATAATATAAAATAAGGAATGATTGAACTGTTTAAAAAGCAACAACGAAAATTCTTTCACAATAGAAGCTCCATCAATTTTGTCTAATTTACCTTTGTTTTGTGCTAACACAACATGTCACTAAAACAATGATAAATATTTACTTCAAAACTTCTATTTAGCTTCTGAGTATGCATACTTGGTACAATCGCTTATAACACACAAGCAACACGTTACTAAATTTTTTTTTACTGCACTACTGCTATTTTTACTTTCACGTATGCCTATTTTGTGCTTTCAGGGCCCTTATGATCCAGGTGGATATTGGTGGCCACCCAACTATTCCACCTAGACCCCCCATTGAGTTTCATTTGTTTCCTTAATTGTAGCACAGTTTACTATTTTTGGCAGTTTTTTGGGTCGTGAACTTCCGGAGCCGTTTTGAGGCCCTAAACGACGTTTTTTTGGAAACATTCTTGCTAATGATTGCCATAGCATTTGCATCAACAGTTTTATTCCTCAGAAAGATCTTTCCAATGAGGTCTCATATGCGTCAAACGGAGATAATATGACCAAGTTATGATCCCAGGAATATGGTTGCCAAACTAACCCCAACGGGGCCCATAAACTCTTGGTGTTACATCTCCTTGGGTTAGGGTTTTGGTTGTTTAGCATTTTCTGTTATTATTCAATAATAAAAACTCCCTTGAGCCTCATTGTAACTCGGTTTAGAGGCATGTAGCCGCCACATCTCTTCTCAGAGATAAGCTACCATTGCCCGAGCTATCTTACTTCCATTCTGTTTGTAAGCATAGTTCAATATTTTCTATTAATTAAATGAAGTGTTTTTCTGCTGCATATTTGTGTTTATGATTATATCTGTAAGTTGTTGCATTCCTGTTTAAGTTCGGATCAGTTGTATCAGAGTAGTCCACTCTTTCTCTATTTTTCTTTGCATGTCCCCAACGAGGTTAGGGTATAAGGAGTTAGGGCTTGATCTGGTTGAACCATTGCAAGATCAACCTCACAAAACCGAACGACCTCCCATGGCAGAAGAAAAGAAAGATGAGGGGGCGGGAAATACTTTCAAACTGTTGTTCGAGGAAACCCTCGAGCAACCGAGGGACGCAATGATGGATAACTTTGCCTAGATCCTTTGATGACTACCCACAAATGATGCATCTTCATCCAGCAGCCACTCTAGAGGCACCACTCATTTTAAGGTACAAGTTAACTTCGATATTCCCATACTTGAAGGCCTGATAGATGTAGACGCATAGATAAATGATTAAATCTATTGGGAGGATATTTTTCATTTCATGACTTTTCCAATCGGGAAAAGATTACATTTGCACTTCTCAAATCTGCCCCACACATCAAGGTCTAGTGGGAAACCTACTGTGAAAAAAAGGACGAGAGTGAACCCTCGTTGTTTTCAATTGCACCCACTTGGAATTCTTTCTAAGACACCATAAAGGAACAATATTACCTTGCCGAGAGATATGAAGATAAATACATAAAGTGGACCACACTATGACAGGGAAGGGACCAAGATGTTCCAGAGTCCACAAATACTTTCCATACCCTTCGCATGAAGCTGGGTATCAAGGAATTGAGTGGAATTTGGTGCTCAAGTACTGTGACTATTTACACAAATACATCTAGGACGAGATGGAGTTCCTAAACATTTCCTCGCTCGACATGGTGTATCGGTATGATGTAAATATTGAGAAGAAGTTTAAACAGAAGAAGCAAGACTTTGGATATGTGAATCCAAAGCAAGGAAAAGGTGCCCCCAAACCACAAAACAAGGGACCAAGCCAAGGCAGGGCTACCCAGGATAGCCCTCCAAAGCCACAAGAAAATAACAACACCATGAAGATGAAGAAGGACACAGGAAAATGGTGTGAGTTCCATAAGAGCTCCACTCATAATATAAGTGAGCATCAGGCCAAGTAGTCAATTATGGCCAAGATGAAGGCTTTTGAATTAGATGCAGGCTCTGACTTTGAATCAGAATCCAATAAGGGGATTGACAAAGGGATGCAAATGATTGATGTGGAGCCTAGTGCCACCATGGCCACCATAAAGATCCAGAAAATTTAGCCTAAAGATCCAGAGGAGGGGGAATGCCTCTTCCATTCATAGATGTGGGTGAAGGTTTCTCCATTGCATTTCATTGTCAACAGTGGGAGCCAAATGATCCTCATTTCAGAAAAAGTCATGAAGCGATTGGGCATAAAGGCTACAACACATCCACAGTCATATACCATCGGGTGTCTTCACCAAGGACGAGATCTTCACGTCAGCCAACAGTGGTGCCTTCCCTAAAACATCAAGCCCTTCACAGATGAGGTATTGTGTGACATTTCTCCTCTTGAATTTTATGACGGATTGTTTGGACAACCATACTTGTGGAAGTGACATGTTGTATATGAGTCTAGACCTCGCTCTGATTATTACTTTGCCTAATAAGTTGTACAGGATACCAGAGGTAGCCTTGCCTACCACCATCTCTCTGATCACTGAAAAGAAATGTAGTAAGATCATTTCCCAAACCAGTAAATTTGTTTTCCTTATGATTCGGCCCCAAGGAAAGAAGAAGGTTGTGACCATAGTTGCAAGGAAGGGCTCCTCTACATAGAAACAGCATATGGACAAGGTTGTGGAGGAGTACATGGATATTTTCACCTCACCCATAGGAGTACCTCTACACTGTCAGGTCAACCACTCCATCAATCTGACCCCAGGCGTGCCACTACCCAATGGACCGATCTACCAACGCTCTATTCTAGAGAATGATGAGATCAAGAGGCATATTCAGGAACTAGTGCAGAAAGGACACATCAGGCCAAGCTCATCACCCTGTGGGAGTCTGATTGTATTGGTACAGAAGAAGGATGGGACTTGGAGGCTCTGCCCTAACTATCGGGCGTTGAACAAGATCACTATTCGGAATAAGTACCCAATCCAGGGGATTGATGACCTTCCCAACTAGCTCAAGGGGGCCAAATATTTCAGCAAGATTGACTTGAAGTTAAGTTATCACCGGGTTCCTATCGAACCCTCCGATGTGTGTAATACTGCCTTCAAATCCAAGGAGGGCCTTTTCAAATGGTTGGTCATGTCATTCAAATTGACGAACGCCCCTAAAAACTTCATGAGAATGATGGACGACATCTTACGTCCCTTCACCAATGCATTTGTGGTGGTGTATTTGGATGAGATCTTGATCTTCAGTAAGGGTTGGGAAGAGCACCTCTGCCATATTCAACAGGTCCTTCAAACCCTTCGACAACACAAGATGTGTGCTAACTTAGAGAAATGCACCTTTGGCTTGACCCAGGTTCAATATCTGGGGTACATCATTGATGAGTAGGGTGTACATGTGGACCCATATAAGATACAAGTCATTCAGGATTGGCCAGCCCCAACCACTCTAATAGAGCTCGCAGTTATTTGGGTCTTGCCAATTTCTACCGTAGGTTCGTGTTGGGGTTCTCTCATATCACTTGGCCTTTAAGACAAGTCACCAGGGGCGGAGTGAAATAAAAGTTCTTTTGGTCAGAAACACAACAACAAGCATTCTCTGAGTTGAAGAATCGCCTATGTTATGCACCAGTGCTCACATTACCAGACCTGCAACAACCATTTGAGATTGAGATAGATGCCTCCAACTATGTTATTGGTGCGGTTCTTACTCAACATGGGCATCCAGTGGATTACCACAATGAGATGCTTTAAGACACAATCTGAAAGTACCCCACTTATGAAAAAGAAATGTATTCCATTGTTCATGTCTGCCATCAATGGAAGCATTACCTTCTGGGGAAGGAAACTATTACATAGTAATTTGTCACTGTCATCATCTCAATCCTTCTGCTGTGTCATGTGTCAAATAAACATGTTCATATCTTCCCACTGATGTAAAGAGATTAAGAAAATGCTCTCTGCTGCTTCCATTGACCCTCATTCCCTACGTTTTTGCCTCGTCGCGAGTAAAACCTTAATATACACGAAGTTCCCATGTCCATAACGGTCTCATCACGACTTCGTCGCAGGTGTACATATGTTTCCTGTGACAGTCGGATTTCTAGACCCATCGCGAGGTTATGAGTTATATCTAGTGACTATGGGTCTACATGCATTACCTCCTAGCAATGTCGTCGCGGATAATTAGTTTACGGCTCGCGACAATCCAGATTGGGCGAATTTGTTTCAATAGTCGGCCTTCTGGATGCCTCCAGACCTGGTTTTTGGGATAGTTTGGCTCACCCTTCCCCCTTTGGTATGGTAGTTTCGTCATTTGTGCTACCTTCCTTGAGGATAAGCTCCCTCTCCCTCATTTCATGGACACTCCTCCTATAAAATCACTCACCATTGCTATGATCTGCGAGTTTTTTGGGAGGTTTTGGTTAGTTCTTTTGGTTGGGCAGTGCTACTAGTGCTTTTGAGTTTGATAGATAGCTGGTCTGAGTGTGACAAGTGTGGGATTGTTGATAGCTTGTGGAAGGTTGTGGAGTGCCCTTAACTTTGTGTTAAAACTTATGAGTGAGAGACAAACATTGTATGTTGGGAGATTTATCCTTGAAGAGTGAATGCTTGAGAAACATACTGGCTAGATCCTCTGAGAAGGCTTGCGACGTCAAGACTTGGTTGTAAGCTTGCTCTTGATTCATTATTAATACAATCAATGGTGTTTTCCTATGTCTTGTATGTAATTTACTTGATAGCTCATGACTTCTTGACTTTGTGAGTAAATAGATCATTGTTGTTTCCCGGTTACATGCTTTGTTGTTTTCTTGTGTTGTTTCAGGTTGATTGCTCATTGAGGAGAAGGAAACGGAAGCTGGAGTAGCGCAACGGAACTTCATCAACCACCAATTTGAGGTAGGCCTCCAACGATGAATGTTTAAGGAAAACAATTGTTGATTTGTCTTTGTTGTGACTAGACTCGCTCTTGGGCTAGAGGGGTTGCCTCTGTCTGCGGAGGGAACACTTTCCTGCATCACAAGTTGGCGACTCCATTGGGAAGTCTATCCTATGTTTTTCTCTTGTTTGCTTTTGCTTGATTTTGAGTTAGTGTCTTTTGGGTTTTGGGATTGAACCATCAGTCTTTTGGGTTACCTGGGTCAATCTGGGAAATCCCTTTATTGCCTGTAAGGATAGACTGGTCGTTGTTTGGGAGTTTTCATTTACCTTTCATTTTTTTTAAGTTTGTCACTAAAAAAATTTAAACAGTCACGCCGGCGTCGCGTTGTCTCTGTTTTGGAAGTCTGTGCGTCACTGAATCCTATTGCACAGTCGTGACGATTCCTGAAATCAGCCCGTCGCATGAAAGACACGTACTTTTGTGATGACGTCGCTCTGTTTCTATGGCCAGTGTTTGATTGGCACTAGTTGCTTGTGTTATGCCCGCAACGATTCCTGTAGAATTGTTTTTCTCAATTCTGCCTCCTGAATTCATCAGTCTGGTTAATCCCTTTCTGTCTTTCTCTTATCTATTAGTTTGTTTTAATTGCTTTTAGTTAAGGTGCTTATTCTTCGATTTCATTGAAGTGAATCTTGTATTTTTGGGCATTGTGACCTGGTTTTTCAAGTTTTGAATTATTTGGCTTGGTTACTTGTCTGTCCAAAGATTCATCCGAAACCCTCCTGTCAGTTTGCTTGAGGTTTTTTCCATCATTTGTTTCTTGCTGATTGGTGTTTAGTGTTATTTATTGAACCAATTTTCATATTGATTTGATTGTTTCACTACCAGACATAGATTACAATTGTTTGGATCAATAGGTTTCACACTTGCTTGTTTGTTTCTTTAGAATTAAAAGATATCAAAATCAAAAGATTGCATTCATTATTATGCGAAAATGAAAGTGTATTTTGCATTCCAAGTTTTTCATGTTTGAAAAATTAGAAGGCAAATTTTAAAATCTCTCATTAGTAGTATCGATGCACTGTAGGGATTGATGTGTTTATACATTGTGTCTCTTGAGTGACTGTGCTTCCTAATATTGGTTTTTTCTTGGTTTGGGAATGATCTCTCTACCCTTCTATAAGTAGGAGTTCATCGAAATGAAAGATGCTTTATTCATTCTAGCTGCATCCTAGGTTTTGATATACATACGGTAAGGCCTGGAAATTGAAACATAATTCAAGATCAACTCTAAAATGAACTGAATAAACCTAACAATGCATTGGAACATAATGCACATTATTTAGAGGTCTAGGCTAGAGACATGCTCTGGCATCGTTAAACCTAGTCTCTATTGTTTTCACTTAAGGTTGGGTGATTCCTCCTTCTGTGATCCAATAGCTGCTAGCACGGACTTGCGCTCCCAGTACCGTTGAGTATATGTTGGGAGACCCCACTAGGTTATCATCCTATATCCTTAGGAAGCCATGTCTGCCGCCTTGCAAACCGTAACGCACCAAACACAGCATTCGGGAAGATTGACTGTCGTACGGAAAGTCCTTGGTTTTCATATGATTGCCAAGGTGTATATGCAGTTTTACGGGTTGCTTGGTAAACCGTTAGCTTAGTTCTCCAGAGTAGTCACTTTCGTTCCTTTTCGGACTCCTTAAAAGAAAAGGTCCATCTGAGCACTTGTCCTTTCGGGCTCATTAAACCTCGAAAGAGATAGAGTCACCTTTTCATCCTTTTCTCGACTCTTGAAACATGAAAAGGTTAAGTTTTGTTCCCATGTCATAAAATTTACTACCCACGAAATATTCCTGGTAATAGTTCGGGTTCTTGATTACAGTGCAAGTGTTTATCAGGCTCGTTCCCCATGGCAACTTCCCCCGAGTCTACCGGCCAAGGTCTTCCCCCAGATGGAACTCCTGGTCCATTTCCTCCATTTGGAAATGCAGGTGCTCCATATATGGCAACATTGTCTTTGCCTGGGTTAACCATCGGTTTGCCCATGTGGTTGTTTTCAACCTCGGTGGTCTCGAGGTACATGCCCCCCAGTCGATAAGACCATAATAATGACAAAGGTGTAAGAGAATAGTTCCCGACCTTGTGTCAAGCTCATTAAAAAATGAAACAAGAAGTCTGTTGGCATTACGATTCTGGTTTGGCTCTATGGTTCAGGTGTTGTACTTGATGGCAACTCACTCAAGTGGCAAAACTCTGTTCAGGCTCTCAAAATGATGGAAAATAAGAGGTCCGTAGGTGCATCGTACAAAAGGTGCGGACACGCAGGTTCGCCATCCAGGAAGTGCGGACATACCCGCAGTTTATCCGTTCATAAGGTGCAGTCCCCCAGTTCACTCACTCCAATGCAAAGAAGCGTGCTCACATGGGGTTTCTTATGTTTGGCCCTTGGTATTTAGCCCGTCGTTCATGATCTTATGGTTTTGGCCCATGGTTTAGGATCTAAATTATTTGAACCCCTGTTTGGATCCCTTGTATTGGTTTTCGATGGTTTTGTCCCATGGTTTGAATAAGGGCTTGCCTATAAAAAGGAAAAGAGATCACTTCGCTAGATACTTTATGAAATTTGAATATCTTAAGATCTGAATGTTTGGGTGATTGGTTTTAAAAGCTAGATCTAAATCAAGGAGAAAATTTAAGGCGAATCTATTGATAAGTCGTGATCTCTCGGGCGCATGATCAGATCTGTGGATCTGACTGACTGTGGCACATTGGAGGACTGTTAATTTGGCCCTAATCAGAGGTTCGCAGGCGATCCACGGCGTAAGTGCGGGGGTACGCAGTGCAGGAGAAGACGCAGTGTGGGGGTACGCAACGCAACAGAAGGCGCAGTGCGAGGTACATAGCGTAGAAGAAAGCACGGTGCGGAGATACGCAGAGGCATAGAAGGAACAGTGCGGAGGTACGCAATCAGATAGACAGCGCAGTGCGTATTTGAGTTGAGGTACGCAGTTCAGTAGAAGGAGAAAGTGCGGTGGTACGTAGAGCAGCAGAAGGATACGGTGCGGATCTGCGCAGTTCAGGCACAAAAAGACTGCGGATATCCACAGGTTATATCGGTGAAGTTGCGGACCTGTCTTGAAACATTTGTTGGCTGTCTTTTATCTATTGCTGCAGAGTTCTGGGTTTAGATTTCTGGTATTACTTTTCTGTTTACAGCATTCTGAGAAGTTGGGTGATTCATTGGTTGATTGTATAAGGAGATTGGGTGATTTGCATGTACTTGATGATTATTTGATCTTCTTGGATCTAGTCTGAAAATTAATGAAACGTGGTCCTTAAAGAAGTAGAAGAGCAAAGGGGGTTGTAGCTCCCTTCCAGGAGAGACTGGAAAACGAGAGAGATTTGTAGCTCTCTGCAGGTTGCAGCCTGCGTACTGGTAAAGGACTGCACCAGTACAAAATCCTTGTAAAAGAAGTTTCTAATTGAAAGAAGATAGAGACATATTGCAGCAGGTGGTTTTCACCCACATTGGGTTTCCACCTTATATTTGGTGTTCTTTGGTGTGCTTATCTATTTTTCTTGTTCTTGTTCATTATTATATGGCACTGACATACAAATTAATGATCAATATCTGAAGAATAAATTAAAGTATAAATCTGGAAGGCATATTGAAAAGAATTTGATAATACTGATTCACCCCCCCTCTCAGTATTATTTCCAACAATTGGAATCAGAGCAGGTTCTTCAGAAGAAGCTTGATCGCTTGAAGAAAGATCTTGCATCATGAGCAACTACAAGAGGGAAGCATCAATCAGGCCACCAATTTTTGATGGGACAAACTTCATTTATTGGAAGGTAAGAGTTACTGCCTATCTTCAATCTCTTGGTACAGAAGTCTGGGATATCATAGATACAGGGTATACTTTTCCATCAGAAACTCCTACAGATCCGGCTGAGAAGAAGAAATATGAAACAAATGCAAAGGCAGTCAATACTCTATTAGGATGCCTATCTCAATCAGAATTTGTCAAGGTAATGCAGTTTGAATCTGCAAAAGAGATATGGGACAAGATTGTTCTGAGCTATGAAGGAGATGATCAAGTAAAACGAGCAAGACTTCAAACCCTCAGGATTCAGTATGAAAATCTCAGGATGTATAATGATGAAAGTGTGGCTAACTATTTTCTTCGTGTAGATGAGATTGTTAATTGTATGAAAAATTTGGGTGTAGAAATAAAAGAGGCTGTTGTGGTTGAAAAAGTTCTAAGATCTTTGTCCCCTAGGTTTGAATCTAAAGTTTCTGCTATAGAAGAAAAAGAGAATCTACAAAGCCTTAAAATGTCACAGCTGCACGGAATTCTAACTGCTTATGAAATGAGGAAAGGAGGTCCATCAGAAAGGAGAGAAGCTTCCTTCAAGGCTTCAGGCAAAGGCGAGTACTACGAGTCAGGACACGTGTCAGAAGAAGAAGAAGAATCAAATTTTGTCAGAAATCTTCAATGGGGTACTGGACGGTTCCGAGGTAAGTTACCTTTCAAATGCTTTGCTTGTGGAAGAGTCGGTCACTATGCTTCCAAATGTCCTCACAAGGATAAGATTGACAAAGGGAAGGAACCTGTTAGATGGAACAAGAAACAGAATGCAACTAAGAAAAGTTACTACACTCATGAAGATAGTGATGGCCTATCAAATAGTGACGAAGATGAACGAGGTAATGATTATAAACTTTTAATGGCTTTTGAAGATGATTATTACATGGATGCTATAGATGTGGATGACTTTTCTGAAGAGATTTCTAGACTCAAGACATGTTTAGAAGAAAAGAATGTGATCATTGATTCTCTGTAATTTCAACTTGATGAAAAAGAAAAATCTCTTGAGAAGTTAGAATGTGAAATTGTTGGCCTTAGAAAAGAAATTGAGAAAACAAAGGTTCTTAATCTTAAGTTTTTTAAAGGATCTGAAACTCTGGATGAGATTATCAATGTACATCATTCTCCACTAATTAAGACAGGTCTGGGTTATAATGGAGAAACATCTCAAGCATCCACCTCAAAGAGTTATCTTGATGCAGCAAGGAGGAATGAGCAAAACCCCAATGGAGATCATCAGGTAAAGCAGGGACGAATTACATCAAGAACAAACAGAGACTACCAGGTAAACCAGGGGCAATCCTTCTTAAGGGTGAACAAAAGCTACAACCAGCCACAGGTAAAAACTTCTCAATTTGCTTCAAGAATGGATGGCAATAGAAATTACAATCATTTGGCTGGTAGATTTGATAATCACAGAAGTTTCTTCAATGGCCAATGTTTCTCTTGCCATAACTTTGGTCACAAAGCAGCTCAATATGTTGCCTATAAGACAATCATGACTAGGGAAGCTCAAAAACAAAGAAGTATGACCTGGATTATGAAAAGGACCTATAACAAATTTTCAGCCCTTGAAAATGAAATTGAATGTTCTATTTGTAATAAATTCGGTCATGAAGATTCTGAATGCAGGAGCAGGTTTCAGTAGACAAAGGAACAAGCCTCAAGCACCCGAACATGGTGAATAAAGGAACCACAACTAGAAAGATGTGGGATAGCTTTTTATGTAGAAGGACAGGAAAATCTATGGTACATCGACAGCGGATGTTCGAAGCATATGACAGGTGATAAAGAAAAACTTGAATCATATACTGCTTTAGAAAAGGGTAAGAAAGTTTCTTTTGGAAATGATACCCCTGCAGCCATAAAAGGAAAAGGCACTACTCAGTTGAAAGAAAAGGTCAAAGCTGGAAATGTTTTGTATGTTGATGGCTTGAAGCATAATCTACTGAGTGTCAGTCAGATGTGCGATCAAGGAACCGAGGTAATATTTCGATCAAATGGATGTAGCGTTCGTGATCTTGATACAGGAAAAACAGTGATCAAAGGCAAAAGAACTCCAAATAATCTATACATATTTGAAGAAGGACAACAACAATGCTATTTGAGCAAGGATGATGAACATTGGTTATGGCATCTAAGATTTTCACAAATAAGGAAAGCATGCAAATACCAGGCAGTTCGTGGTCTTCCAGATATCAAAATTCCAGACAACACCATATGTAAATCATGTCAGTTTGGTAAGCAAACCAGAACTAACTTCCCTGAGAAGGAAGGATCAGCTAGTAGGCCTCTTGAACTAGTCCATACAGATGTATGTGGTCCATTTAGGACAAGGTCACCTCGAGGAGAAAAATACTTTATATTATTCATTGACGACTTCTCCAGGATGGTTTGGTTGGGACTTATGAAACACAAGGACGAAGCATTCGAAAAATTCAAATCTTTCAAAGCCTTGGCTAAAAACGAATCAGATCACAAAATTAAGTGCCTCAGGTCCGACGGAGGTGGGGAGTTTACCTCAAATGAATTTTTTGATTTTTGTGAAGAACATGGAATAAGAAGGGAATTCTCTACAGCTAGGACTCCTCAGCAAAATGGAGTGGTGGAAAGGATGAACAGAACGGTCCAACAAATGGCTCGTGCTATGCTTGATGAGTCTGGAACTCCCGCAACCTTTTGGGGTGAAGCTGCATTTGCTGTGGTTGTTACTCTCAACAAAACAAATGTCCGAGTGAACAATACTCAAACTCCTCATGAGATATGGTATGGTTAGACTCCTTCAGTAAAGCATTTCAAAATTTTTGGGAGCAAATGCTATATCAAGAACACTGATGAACAGCTTGGCAAACTTGAACCTAGAGCAGATGAAGGCATTCTCCTTGGTTATTCTCCCCACAGCAAAGCATATAAGTTTTACAATAAAAGACTTGGAAGAATTGTTGACAGCATTGATGTAGTGGTTGACGAAAAAGGATACATGCCTAGGCAAGTAAATCATGAAAATATCGAAGAGGATGAAGACTACTCTCCAAATCAGACAAATGATCAAGAAGAACCTCAAGAGGCACCTGAGGAGCAAATAAGGATAGAAGAGAAGACTCCATCCAGGTACGTTCAAAAGAATCATCCAGAATCTCAGATTTTGGGGCAGAAAGAAGCAGGTGTACAAACAAGAAGAACAATTGCAGAAGCCTCAAGCTATTTGGCATTGCTCTCCTCCACTGAACCACAAAATGTAAGAGAGTCATGCAAAGATGAATGCTGGGTCAAGGCGATGGATGAAGAACTTGAGCAGATCAAAAAAAACAACACTTGGGAGTTGGTTCCTAGACCAAAAGATAAGAATGTCATAGGGACAAAATGGATCTTCAAAAATAAGTTGAAGGAAAATGGAGAAGTATTTAGAAACAAGGCCAGACTTGTGTGTAAAGGGTATGCTCAACAAGAAGGAATAGACTTCGAAGAAACTTTTGCTCCCGTTACTAGACTTGAGGCCATCCGAATGTTCCTTGCTCTCTCAAGCTTTCAGAAGTTCAAAGTTTTTCAAATGGACGTGAAATCAGCCTTTCTGAATGGGGACTTAAAAGAAGAAGTGTACATTGAGCAACCAGATGGTTTCATCCTTGGGAATGATCCAAATCTTGTATGTAGACTAAAGAAGGATCTCTATGGTCTTAAACAGGCTCCAAGGGCTTGGTACTACTGTTTGGACAAATATCTTCATCAACAAGGTTTTTCAAAGGGATCAGCAGATAGCAATATTTACATAAAAATTGAAAATGACAAATTACTAATACTTGTTGTGTATGTAGATGATATTATCTTTGGCAGCAATGAAGAAGCTATGAGTCAAAGCTTTGCCTTGGTGATGCAGAAAGAATTCGAAATGTATTTGCTTGGAGAAATGACATATTTTCTTGGATTGCAAATCCAACAAAATGAAGGCAGGATCTTCTTGTCTCAAACCAAGTATCTCAAGCAGATTTTGAAGAAATATGGCATGGAATATGCAAAACCAGTATGTACCCCCATGGTCACAGGATGTAGCCTCAGTGAAAATGATGAAGCAGCAGAAGTGCATCAACCAACCTACAGATCTATGATTGGAAGTCTACTTTATTTAACAGGTACCTGACCAGACATCATGCATGCAGTGGGAATAGTTGGAAGATTTCAGGCAAATCCAAAGGAAACTCATCTTCAGGCAGTGAAGAGAATTTTCAAGTACCTTCAAGGAACTCAAAACTATGGCTTATGGTATCCTAGAGATACAGATCTCACACTTCATGCTTATACAGATGCAAATTGGGCCGGAAGCGTGGATGACAGGAAGAGCACAAGTGGTGGTGCATTCTTTATGGGTTCCAGATTAGTATCTTGTTTCAGTAAGAAACAGAGTTCGATTGCTTTATCTACAACTAAAGCGGAATATGTGGCTGCTGCATCTTATTGCACTCAACTCCTTTGGATGATGCAGACCTTGCAGGATTTTCAAATCACTTGTACTCCACCTATCTCCATCTTATGTGATAATACAAGTGCAATCAGCATTTCAAAGAACCCAGTCATGCATTCAAAGACCAAGCACATACCGATCAGGTATCACTTTCTCACGGAACAAGTGCTTGAACAAAAGGTCAAGTTGGAGTATGTTCCTTCTAAGGAACAATTTGCTGATATACTCACCAAACCATTGCCCAGGGAGACCTTTGAATACCTCAAGCAAAAGCTGGGGGTTGTTGATGCATCATCCTGTTGTTGAATCTCATCTGTTTCAGAGATTGTTGGTTGTACACAAGTTTCATATGGGGTATACGCGTACATTGGTCGAAGATCGAATGGCACAGGTTCAGGGGGAGCATATATTCTTATAATAATGCATTGTTGGCATTATGGTAGAAGATCTTGGAGGAAGTACAGAAGCAGAACATGGATGTTGATCTGAATATTGCTGCAATATGTCTCTATCTCTTTCACAGTCATGTATGGTGTATGGTGGATTATGGTTCTTCTTGAAGAATTTTTTTGTTTGCAGATCTGATCTTTAGTCAGGGGGAGCATGATCAGCGAAGCAAAGGCCTAAGCATGTTCTCAGGGGAGCATAACCCTTTGCCCTTGATGTCAAAGGGGGAGAATAACATTGAGGATCTTGAGGTTGCCATCAAGTCCAAAGGGGGAGATTGTTGGCATTATGATTCTGGTTTGGCTCTATGGTTCAGGTGTTGTACTTGATGGCAACTCACTCAAGTGGCAAAACTCTGTTCAAGCTCTCAAAATGATGGAAAATAAGAGGTCTGCAGGTGCATCGTTCAAAAGGTGCGGACCCACAGGTTCGTCGTCCAGGAAGTGCGGACATACCCGCGGGTTATCTGTTCATAAGGTGCGGTCCCCCAGTTCACTCACTCCAATGCAAAGAAGTGCGTTCAAGTGGGGTTTCTTATGTTTGGCCCTTGGTATTTAGCCCGTCCTTCATGATCCTATGGTTTTGGCCCGTGGTTTAGGATCTAAATTATTTGAACCCCTGTTTGGATCCCTTGTATTGGTTTTCGATGGTTTTGTCCCATGGTTTGAATAAGGGCTTGCCTATAAAAAGGAAAAGAGATCACTTGGCTAGATACTTTGTGAAATTTGAATATATTAAGATCTGAATGTTTGGGTGATTGGTTTTAAAAGCTAGATCTAAATCAAGGAGAAAATTTAAGGCGAATCTATTGATAAGTCGTGATCTCTCGGGCGCATGATCAGATCTGTGGATCTGACTGACTGTGGCACATTGGAGGACTGTTAATTTGGCCCTAATCAGAGGTTTGCAGGCGATCTACGGCGTAAGTACGGGGGTACGCAGTGCAGGAGAAGACGCAGTGTGGGGTTACACAACGCAACAGAAGGCGCAACACGAGGTACGCAGCGCAGAAGAAAGCACGGTGTTGAGATACACAGAGGCACAGAAGGAACAGTGGAGAGGTACGCAGTCAGACAGACAGTTCAGTGCGTATCTGAGTTGAGGTACGCAGTTCAGCAGAAGGAGAAAGTGCGGTGGTACATAGAGCAGCAGAAGGATACGGTGCGGATCTGCGTAGTTCAGGCACAAAAAGACTGCGGATATCTGCAGGTTTATATCGGTGAAGTTGCAGACCTGTCTTGAAACATTTGTTGGCTGTGTTTTATCTATTGCTGCAGAGTTCTGGGTTTAGATTTCTGGTATTACTTTTCTGTTTACAGCATTCTGAGAAGTTGGGTGATTCATTGGTTGATTGTATAAGGAGATTGGGTGATTTGCATGTACTTGATGATTATTTGATCTTCTTGGATCCAATCTGAAAATTAATGAAACGTGGTCCTTAAAGAAGTAGAAGAGCAAAGGGGGTTGTAGCTCCCTTCCAGGAGAGACTGGAAAACGAGAGAGAGTTGTAGCTCTCTGCAGGTTGCAGCCTGCGTACTGGTAAAGGACTGCACCAGTACAAAATCCTTGTAAAAGAAGTTTCTAATTGAAAGAAGATAGAGACATATTGCAGCAGGTGGTTTTCACCCACATTGGGTTTCCACCTTATATCTGGTGTTCTTTGGTGTGCTTATCTATTTTTCTTGTTCTTGTTCATTATTATATGGCACTGACATACAAATTAATGATCAATATCTGAAGAATAAATTAAAGTATAAATCTGGAAGGCATATTGAAAAGAATTTGATAATACTGATTCACCCCCCCCCCTCAGTATTATTTCCAACAAAGTCTCGAGGATTGTTTTGATCTTGTGTCAACCTTGTTAAAAAATGAAACGGGGAGGCCCAAGGAAAGTTCTTGATCTTGTGTCGACCTCGTTAAAAATGAAACAATGACTTTCGAGGATAGTTTGATCTTGTGTCAACCTCGTTAAAAAATGAAAACAAGGGTGTCGAGGATAGTTTTGATCTTGTGTCAACCTCATTAAAAAATGAAGCAGGGAGGCCCGAGGATGGTTCTTATCTTGTGTCAACCTCGTTCAAAAATGAAGCAAGGGTTCGAGGATAGTTTTGATCTTGTGTCAACCTCGTTAAAAAATGAAACAGGGAGGCCCGAGGATTGTTCTTATCTTGTGTCAACCTCATTCAAAAATGAAGCAAGGGTCTAAGGATAGTTCTTTTCTTGTGTCAACCTTGTTAAAAAAAGAAACAAGTTGTCCGAGGATAGTTCTTTCTTGTGTCAACCTTGTTAAAAAATGAAACAAGGTGTCCGAGGATAATTCTTTTCTTGTGTCAACCTCGTTAAAAAATGAAACAAGGTGTTTGAGGAGAGTTCTTTTCTTGTGTCAACCTTGTTAAAAAATGAATCAAGGGTTATGAGGATAGTTCTTTTACCGTGTCAACCTCATTAAAAAATGAAACAACTCCCTTTTCCAAATCGATTCTTTGATTAAGATCTCGTAGAATCCAAGTCGAGTCTTTCCAAGATCTCGAAAGTGAACCTTCATTCCATCCACCTCGTTGAATGCAATGAAGCTTGGGGGGCATGTACCTCGATTTGCGTCATTAGGCTGGGGGCATGCGAACTCATAACAAGCATAGTTTTTCGTTTCAATCTTGTGTAAACATGAAGCCGAATCCAAGCAGAGTGCTCCATGGTTCAAGCTTGTGTAAAACATGAACCCATAGTACCTGATTCACATCTCGTGATTGTCGTTTTTATCCGCTAAATTCTGCTAGATGAGCCTTGGTTCTTTCATTCCATCACCACCATCTCTTTGGCCAATCATATGCTTTCACTTGGTTGTTTTTCCCTTCCTGAGGAACCGCAGCGATGAGTGGTTTTATTAGCCAGCCTCTTGACCATTACATGTTTTGAGCAGTTCCACAATTGTCAGAACTAGTTGCTACCCTTTATACCACTCGTTCCTCCAGGACGAGTCTCCTTTAAGCTATTTTCTGACTCGTAAAAGATGAAAAGATTGCTAAGTTTTTATCCTTTTTACTCGTTAAATGGAATAAAAGGCGGTCTACTTTGAGATCTTTTTCGACCATATAAACATGAAAAGATTATCAGACTTTTGTCATTTCATGTTTGATACTGGTTACGAAACAACATGTCTTTGATCATTTTTCTACCTTTTCGAATCGAGGCCACTAGTTACGAAAAGTACTCCTTGATCGTAATGGTCAAGCGGTTCTTTCAGGTATTATTTTATAATTTTTTGGGCTCAAGGGACACAAATTTACGAAAAAGGACCCCCCTGGAGTTTTCTTTTCCATGTCTTTTTCAAACTCTCTAAACATGAAAAAGACTCCGAGTTTTACCTATGTCGAACTCGTTAAACCCTGACGACATTGGACTCGTCACCATGATAAGACTCGAGCTTCTCCTCCCTAGGGCTCGTTAAACTATTACTAGGTTGGATTCGACTGAAGGTCGAACTTATATTACAAGCATATGCTATCCCCTTCAAGCTTGTTTTCAAAAATAATTGGGGTACTCACCAACAATGGTGGGGGAAAATTTGGAAATCATCATTGGTTATCTGCGGCAGCTAGTCACTCTTGAACATCGACACTTTTTCTTCTTGTCGAGTTGGGATATCCATACATCATCATTTGGCCTTCCGTGGTTTTGGGTTGCCATTTTGCCTGATTCCATCTGATCCATGGTGCCTCCATCGAGCCTCCAATCCCTTGGTATCAAAATGTTGCCACGTTCTAGAGTCGTGTCACCGATATGTTCAAGAGTATAATCCTTCTGCAGTTCACACCCTTACCTCCTCCTCTGATACTCTGTTTCACCATCTATCACTTGCTCCTTATCTCGTGTCCTTGATGGGGGAAACATCATGGCCCTCCTGCAATGGATCATCTCCTGTCGATGCCAACTCATTATCCAGGAAATTGATCTAAGGATCCCTTTCGGTACCTTCGAGCTTGCATGGCTTAATGGCAAGTTCTTCGTGCCCAACGACAGACTTTCATCATTGGTCTATGATTGGGTGATTCCATGGGTGTTCGACTCCAGCTCATTTTTCACACTTAGTGGATTGTACTGGATAGTACCTTGAGAACCATTGGCATTATTGGTGGTTTCTCTCGCGCTTGTTAACGGTTTACATCATTGACCGGTAATCAAGCGACTTTCTATCATGTTCGACTTTAGCACATCTGTTCACATGATAGAATTTGTACTCTGCTCGGTTGGGTTTCAAGACCCTGAACTAAGATTACATATGTTCGATCTGCGTGGATTGGTTCTTGATTACATATATGACTCTTTGATGGATGGCTGCAACCATACCTGAGTCTTCATGGATGGCTGCGACCATACCTGAGTCTTCATGGATGGTTGCGACCATACCTGAGTCTTCATGGATGGTTGCGTCCATACCACAGACCAAATTTCATATGTCTTCTGGATGGCTATGCCCATGCCTAGACTATATGTATTTCATTATCACAGATATCAGTTGTACTTGCGCCTGCAGGATCTTCAAGGTGGTTCAAGTTTAGACAGTTTCATAAAGCATTTCACCCCTCCCACTCTCTCAGGCTTCACACTTTAGGGGGCATCTGTTATACAGTAATTTTTCATTGTCCTCATCTCAGTCCTTCTGTTGTGTCATGTGTCAAATAAACATGTTCATATCTTCCCACTGATGTAAGGAGATTAAGCAAATGCTCTCTACTGCTGCCATTGACCCTCATTCCCTATGTTTCTGCCTCATCGCGAGTAAAACCTTAATATACACGATGTTCCCACGTCCATAATGGTCTCATCGCGACTCCATCGCAGGTGTACATCTGTTTCCAGCGACGGTCGGATTTCTAGACCTGGCACGAGGTTATGAGTTATATCTAGTGACGATGGGGCTGCGTGCATTGCCTCCTAGTGATGCCATCGTGGATAATTAGTTTATGGCTCACGACGATCTAGATTGGGCAAATTTGTTTCAACAGTCGGCCTTCTGGATGCCTCCAGACCTGGTTGTTGGGATAGTTTGGGTCGCCCTTCCCCCTCTGGTATGGTAGTTCCGTCATTTGTGCTACCTTCCTTGAGGATAAGCTCCCTCAACCTCATTTCATGGAGACTCCTTCTCCTATAAAATCACTCACCATTGCTATGATCTATGAGTTTTTTGGGAGTTTTTGGTTAGTTCTTTTGGTTGGGTAGTGCTACTAGTGCTTTTGAGTTTGATAGATAACTGGTGTGAGTGTGACAAGTGTGGGATTGTTGATAGCTTGTGGAAGGTTGTGGAGTGCCCTTAACTTTGTGTTAAAACTTATGAGTGAGAGAGAGACATTGTATGTTGGGAGATTTATCCTTGAAGAGTGAATGCTTGAGAAACATACTGGTTGGGTCCTCTGAGAAGGCTTGCGACATCAAGACTTGGTTGTAAGCTTGCTCTTGATTCATTTTTTTTTTTTTTTTTCCGGGGAAAATAGAGTTCGTAATTTCTATTAAAAAGAAGATAATAGAGATTACATGTTGTAGATTCCAAAGCATATGCCGTAGTGTGGTAAAAACCACTTACAATACCAATACTTCTGGGAAGTATGCAGATACAGCCCTCAGACAGGGCCTCCAGAAACAAGGCGAGTAAAGCCCACAGGGGGCAACCAGAAACTGGGTATGTATCCCCAACAGGAGTATACGCCTACCCAAAATGCTAATATAAACAGTAAATAAACATTAGCTCAGAAACCGGGTATGCAAACCCCAACAGGAGTAAACTCCTACCCTAAACAAGCTAATACAAACAGTAAATAAACGATAGCTCCAGTGGGATGTGCAGAAATGATGCAACCAGAGGGAAGAGGCACGAAATGGGGCCATACCCCCATCCCCTCAACTCTCCACCAAAAACCCGCAAAAATCCACACATCTATCCAGTGAAGCCAGAAAGGAAGCCAATCATAGACAGCCATAGAAGAGCGGCACGAATCGTTGCAGATCCCTCAACACTCTCCAAAGCTGCAATGGAAGGCAAGCAGAGGACCCAAAAAATGAACCCAGCAACAGCAATGGAGCCCGAAACAGGTCCCAATATGCAGAGTCGGGTCGATACGGGGGCAGAGGCGGCTAGGGCAGCCACCTCGCCCCCATGAAGGAGTCAGGCCCGAAGCACAAGACCCCACACAGCACCGCCGCAAAATAGAAAAGAGCCAAAACCCCCGCCGGTACCGCCAAAGCAAAGGGCTGTTGATGCTCTGAGCAGCACGAAGAAATCAGAAGCCGCCGCCGCTCAGATGAAACCGACCGCAGAGAAACACCGCAGGTAGCAGCCCACGAGACCCCCGGAACCGACGAAACCACCCGCTGCTGCAACGAAGGTCAGGTGATGGAAGCCCGGAGGGCGACCAGATCCCCCACCCGCGGAAGGTCCTGCCGCCGCAGGCTCAGGCAGCAACCAGGGCCAAAGGAAGAAACCCTATGGTTCGCCGCACGCTCTCCAATCGAGCAATCACTTGCTCTTGATTCATTATTAATACAATCAATGGTTTTTTAATATGTCTTGTATGTAATTTACTTGATAGCTTGACTTATTGACTTTGTGAGTAAATATATCATTGTCGTTTCCCTGTTACATGCTTTATTGTTTTCTTGTGTTGTTTCAGGTTGATTGCTCATTAAGGAGAAGGAAACGGAAGCTGGAACAACGCAACGGAACTTCATCAACCACTGGTTTGAGGTAGGCCTCCAACGATGACTGTTTAAGGAAAACAATTGTTGATTTGTCTTTGTTGTGATTAGACCCACTCTAGGGCTAGAGGGGTTGCTTCTATCCGCAAAGGGAACACTTTCCTACATCATAGAAATGATCATCCACATAGACCACTGGCCTCTACAATTCATACAAATAGAAGGGAAGTTGCAAAATGATCGCCATCAGAAATGATCCACCTATCTGCAATAGTTCCATTTGAAGATTAAGGATAAGAAGGGCAACACCAATAATGTCGTTGATTGCCTCTGCCGACCACTGGTCATGGCACTAATCATTGTGATGGACTCCTGAGGGCATGAGACATCGGGGCGGCCGCATATTTACAAGAGCGATCCGGAATTCGGTAGCATATACCAAAAACTCCTTGAAGGGAAGCAAGTTCCAAATTTTCACCTTCAAGATGCACTGTTGTGCCACTTGGGACTCATATGTGTTCCTTCAAGTGGGTGTGCCAAGATTATTTGGGAGTTTCACTACAGTTGGGACACTGGTCATTTCGGAGTAGAGGAAACAATGGCAGTATTGCAGAAGTATTTTTATTGGCCGAAACTTCGTAAGGATGTTTGGAAGTACATTACATCCTGCACCACCTACGCCATTTCCAAACCAACCATCAAGAATCAAGGCATGTATACTCCTCTACCTACTCCTAGTCAGCCTTGGAAATCTATCTCCGTGGATTGTGTTTTCATGGTCATCAACAGATTCTCTAAGATGGCCATCATGGTAGTCTGCAAGAAGAGTATCACAGTAGAGGCCACTGCTGAGATCTTCTTTGAGCAAGTCTGGGTACACTTTGGGATCCCACAGTCCATTATATCAGATTGGGACAGGAGATTCTTGAGTGCAGTTTGGTCAATTCTTTTGTCAATGCTTGATACAAAACTTACTAAGTCCACATATTTCCATCCCCAAACTAATGGTCAAACAGAGGTTTTCAACAAGATGATCGTACACATTTTGCATATGTACAACTCGAAGCATCCATGCACATGGGATAAAAGTCTCCCCTATGTCCAACACAGCTACAACAGAGCTCTCCATAGCTCAACAGGCCACAACCCCTTTCAGGTAGGGCTAGGATTTCAGCCATTATGCGGCATTGATGTGGCCATACCATTTGTAGCCACTTAGGTAGATTTGGCTCACGTGAAGTACGAAGTGAAAAGGGCTAGAAACTGCATTGAGAACATTCAATAGATCTGCCAATAGGTCCATGATATATTGGACAGATCCAATACTAAGTACAAGTACCATTGTGATCAACATCGAGTGTTGCACACGTTCCAAGTGGGTGACAAAGTTTGGCTTCATTTGTAGAAGGAGCACCTTGATAGACCCCACCAAAAGCTTTGCCCACTCCAATATGGGCCATACACCATCAGTAAGGCCATCAATGACAATGAATTCAAGCTTAGCATCCCACCGTTCCTTAGTCTGCACCTAGTCTTCAATGTAGATCGTTATCGGCCATACTTTCCGCCATTGTCGGACACATCTAACATTGCAAAGAAACTCAAACCAACAGATCTCAACCCAAAATGCATGGAACAAGCCACAACTGATAAGATCCTAGACACAAAGATCAAGAACACTCGAAAATAGATGATACATCTATATCGAGTTGTCAAAGCAGGCCAACTCCTTCACCAAGATAAGTGGTTCACCAGGGACCATGTTCAACAAAAATTTTGTCACCTCATGGAGGCTCTACACGCAATGGGGACCATTTCTTCCTAAGGGGGGAGGAATGATCTAGGTGGATATTGGTGGCCATCCACCTATTCCACGTAGACCCCCCAGTCAGTTTCATTTTTTCCCTTAAATGTAGCATAGTTTACTATTTTTGGCAGTTTTTCAGGTCTTGAAATTTCGGAGTCGTTTTGAGGCCCTAAACGACATTTTTTTGGCAAAATTCCTCCAATGATTTTTATGGAAATCACATCAATAGCCGTAGTCCTTGGGGATATATTTCCAATGAGGTATCATACGTGTCAAATTGAGATAATATGACCAAGTTACGACCCAGGGAAGTTGTCTGCCCAAGTAACGCCAAAAGGCCCATAAACTCTTGGTGTTACATCTCCTTGGGTTAGGGTTTAGTTGTTTAGGTTTTCTCTTATTGTTCAGTAATAAAAATTCCCTTGAGCCTCATTATAACTTAGTTCAGAGGCATGTACCCACCACATCTCATCTCAGAGATAAGCTATCATTGCCCCAGCTATCTTATTTCCATTCAGTTTGTAAGCATAGTTTAGTATTTTCTATGAATGAAATGAAGTGTTTTTCTGCTGCATCTTTGTGTTTATGATTATATATAGAAGTTGTTGCATTCATGTTTAAGTTTAGATCACCTTATTTCAAGTGAAATATTCACCTGTATATTATCTTCTATTTCCAATATTTCCATATTTATCTTGGGGCACTACTTAAAAAAAATTAATGTCTTGTATTACTATTTATTTAACTACTAAAGCACCACTAAAATATTGCAGTCTTGTATTATTATTTATTAAAGTATTCTATTATTATTATTTAACTACTAAGGCACTACTAAATGATTGAACTCTTGTAATATTATTTATTTAACTACTAAGGATTTTATTTCCATGTATGAACTTAACTTACTTCAAGCTATGGAAGTTACGATGCATGTGTTCATTAAATTTTGTTGAAATTGTTTGGTTGAATAAACAAAATTTTGGTTGGAAGTGTGTTGATTATGCAATTCCAATCATTTGGTTTCTAAGAAGACTACCTTTGGTAGTATATAGAAACAAAAGTGGACCTGTTATCACCCCAAAAAACTCACCTAGGTTGCATATCAGTGATGCTCGGGAACATTACAAATTCAACAAAATAGTTGGATAAATGGTGGATGAATGAAACAAATGCTGCATATTCAAGCCAGATAACCACTTCTACTATGATGGACCCCAGACATGGGTGAACACCCCCAGACTACAAGGCTTTTAACCACCAATTACTCACAGTTTGAGGATAAGGTGATAATGGAGAAGACTGACCACACCAGCAGATGCATAGGACCCTGTGATAGCCGACTGCAACCAGTTAAAAGGTCTGTAAATCTAGTTTCTAAGACACAGACAGGATGACAGCTCTCTATGCATTAAACCACAGAAACCCGCATACACGTTCAATGATACATGCTAAATCCTAACACAGAGGTGGGATGATAGCCCCTCTAATGCTAAACATTAACAGAACATGAATCAATGCAAACAGACACAGCCTGGAACAAGAAAGAGAAGTGGAAAGTGAGCAATTAACATTAAAAGAAGCTTGTATTAGCTGGAAATGAAGACCAGACGCTACAGTTTACAAAGTAGTTACAGTCTCCAGAAGTTGAACCTTACAACAGAGTCACCTTCATCTAACACTCGTGCCTCATTACATCTGTTTTTTCAGTATATATGGTGTCTCATTACACAATCTCTCTGTTAGCTATGCGTGGAGGAGCCCATAAATGGCCACCAACCACATTTACATTCAGGAGTGGGCCTTTGGTACAAATCTGGCTATGTTGTAAATGGATTTGACCTCTCTGGTGCTCTGCAGTCCTCCTTTGAGCAGGTGGCGTGAAATACCAATGGAACCATAACCATTGAATGCTCTGAACTCCCCAGAGGTGTCCCGCTACCTCCTCGGCCATACTGTTGATTAATTTCTGCTGCTGATCATTAAAAACGGCTCCATTATGACTGTGCTGCTTTAAAACAGTGAAATGCTACCCAAACTGTCCATTCCTGCCCATCATTGCTTCAATTTTGACTTTTAAGAGGTGCATGCATGGTTCATTCAACTATCGGGTCCGCCTTTAGGGTCGCAATTCATATTATAACAGGCCCATCCTTTGTATTTTTTTATATTTCCTTATACACAGAAAATGCGCCCAAAACCATTGAAAATGGCTTAAGCGCGGATTTGAAATTTTATAAGCAATGATTCATAAAATATCGAGTCCGACCCATCGGGTCCAAACTCCATCACAATCGGCACCTGCCCAAGGCCTCCTTTGTAATTTCTTTATACAAAGAAAATACATAAAAAACATTAAAAATGCGAAGGGCGCGGACTTGAAACATTAAAAATGGAGCATTGTAACGCCGTCGGGTCCGGCCCATTGCAATTGCAACATAACTCATGGTAAAGGCCCGCCCCTTTAAAATCGTCGATATCGATATCGGCGATGTATTGTGCCCCAATCCTTGGTGAAGCGCCGATAGCGATATTGCTGCGGACCCGATAATCTATCAAAAGGAATTAACAGCGCCGTCGAGTCCGACCCATTGGCGATCGCAAATCACAAAACATAAAAGCCCCGATTTCTTTGATATTGCCGATAGCGATATTGCCGCGGACCCGATAATCTATCAAAAGGAATTAATAACGCCATCGGGTCTAGCCCATCGGCGATCGGTCATATATATGCAAAAGGCCATGCTCCATTGGAAACGCTGAAAGCGATACGCCGATGTGATATCGGCGATCGCTCATCATACAATAATAAAGCCCCTTCTATAAGTCCTCCATTGCGATATGCCGATGCGATATCGGTGATCTCTCATTGGCGATGTCTCATGTCACTGCCGCTGCCTCCCCTGACTTGCGATATGCCGACGCGATCGGGACCGTTGATCGGCCAGATCCAATGGCTGAGATTAATGCGGATCTTTCAGCCTGTAATTTGGTTTTACATGGTTTTTGGGGTATTTTGTATCCATTTTTGGGCATCCTTCTGTGCGCAAACAACCCAATCAGGACTACCTTTGATCCTCAAATGTTGGATTATGTAGCAGAGCTAACTCTGGCTCCTTCTGGGGATGAGATCTTCTCTGTGAGGTCTCAAGAACCTGCAGACCAATGCCTTCACACAAAAACAACTATAAAAAAAACACTTTCCTAGTGTCCATTGGGCATGGAGTCAACTAAGCATACAACATAAAACTGTAAAAGAACTTAATTACAAACATAAAAGCCTGAAAAACTTAAACTTCAAAATTTTCCCATTTGCAGGGTAACCAAACTGTTTCTCCTGCTTTCAGCCTGGTTCATCATAGATCAGTAGGATTGGATTGATTTGATCCTCTACCTCAAAGAGTTTAGGACATTTGAGCTTGACAGGTAGGAAGGGATCAAATTTCACTCCCTTTCTGTGTATTTTCCTCCTTGGATGTTCTTCATGGGAGCCTCTGTATACCAGCTGAATATTCATTTCTGGTGTATACTTGTCTGTGTTATCTGTGGTCTACACAACTAATATGAATGGTGAACCACAATGTTCTTGTGCAGGGGACACAAATACATCATCTGCTCCAACATCTTTCATAGAACAATCCTCATCCAAGTAGGAGTCCCATGACTGCGCATTTTCTTCCTCTGTTAACTGATAAGCTGCCTCTTCAATCTGTGTGGAGGCCATCTGAGCAGGTTTCATAATATCAAGACTGAGATGATCAGCTTCAGCCTCGATCATTGAACTATTTCCTGCCTCAGTGTTTAAGGGGTAACTGAGAGGGATTTTCACTTGAGCAGACAGAGAAGCAAAAGATGATGGGGAGCTTTCCTCCCCCTTTTTAATCACTGAACTAGGGACAATAACAGGCTAGAAAATTTGCAGATCTGCATAGCCATCGAGAGGTGTGCTGACTTCGGGCTCAAATTGCTGGAAGGGGCAGGTGCTTGCTGCAAGCTGCCATTGCTGGTCAACTTGTTGTTCTGTAGCTACAACAAATTGTCGAGCAGCGCTCTTGGCCAATGCCTCTTCATAGGCAGCTCTGGTTAGGAAAGGAGTACCTTCCAAACCAGAGACCTCCTCCTCCTCAGGATACACTTCTTTCATG
Organism: Pinus tabuliformis; assembly: GCA_031772625.1. Lineage (NCBI taxonomy): Eukaryota > Viridiplantae > Streptophyta > Pinopsida > Pinales > Pinaceae > Pinus > Pinus tabuliformis. The sequence continues at coordinate 113,079,311 of CM062807.1, forward strand.
ACTATATTCTGTAAAAGGAGCCTCTCCCCTTTATCTTCATTTGTATCTCTTTTTCTCTGCAAGATCTGCATATGCTCATTAGCTTCTCTATACAGATTTGGAGCTGGAAGAGAAATGGAACAAGGAGATCCTGCTTCCTTAGAATACTGCTCAGCCTTTAATTTGGAAACTTTGGAGGTCAAAAGCTCGATCATCCTAGCTAATTTATCAATCTCAGGCTCTGAGGATGATGAGGATTTACCTCCCTGACTTCTGCACTCGGCATCATCCTCAAGTCTCTCTGCAGCTAGAATGTTCGATTCAACTTCAAAAGCTGCATCTTGCATATCAGCTAGAGAAGCACATCTCCTTTCTCTTAACAACAGGCAGAACTGAGAATCGAAGGCATTGGCATATGTGAGCATGGCAAAAGAAAGGGTAGGTTTTATTTCAACTGGTATTCTGCTATACATTTGATTGAATCTGATATTGAATTCAGACAGCAGCTCACCATCTTCTCTCTGCAAGTTCCCAAATTCATCATGATAGAAGAGCAGATCTTTATTATTTCCCCAGTGCTTTAAAAATACATCATCTAAAGCATCAATGTCTACAATGGACCTAGGGGGTAAATCTCTAAACCATTTTCTAGCCTCCCCATCTAGGCTTTGGACAAAACCCCTCATCCAGACATCCTCTTCATTGATATCTAAGTTATCAGCATAACAATAGAAAGATTTGAGGTGCTCTTCAGCTGATACTCCTTCTGCACCAGTAAATATAGGCATATATTCCATATAATCTCCTACAGGCATGGCATTCAAAGGGGTAGGCAAAACTAAGGGCCCATACCTAGCAGCAGCTATTCTTTCTATCTTTGTAAGAGCTTGCTGGCTTGCCATGACTGAGGTAAGGTAAAAAGATACTAGTGAACTGAGTAGAATGAATCAATGAATGGAATAACAGAAACAGAGGAATAGGATAGACAGCATGGATGCTTCTTTCAACTGAGGTCTGAAAGGGAAATGAATAACAAGGAGCTGCATGAATCTCTGAAGGTGACATTCACTAACAGAGACACATGGAACTTTTAAGGCTTACCTGACCCTGATGCTCCCTACTACGAAATTTTCTTCTACTGAACGATCTTCTCAGGATCAGGCAATGATTCAGCGGATATTCTGAAGATATCTTCATGCATGTTTTCAGCAGTTGCGCCAGAACTTCAATGTGGAGTCGCCAGACAGATGATTACAACCAAAATCTGTGCTCAAACCTTGTCTGTCATCAAAGCTTGAAGCTGTGTTGTCTCCCAGGAAGCTGAGCTTCGATTCTCTTCTCCCCGACAACGGCACCAATTAATGTTATCACCATAAGAAACTCACTAGGTTGCATATCGGTGATGCTCGAGAACATTACAAATTCAACAAAATAGTTGGATAAATGGTGGATGAATGAAACAAATGCTGCATATCCAAGCCAGATAACCACTTCTACTATGATTGACCCCAGACATGGGTGAACACCCCTAGACTACAAGGCTTTTAACCACCAATTACTCAAAGTTTGAGGATAAGGTGATAATGGAGAAGACTGACCACACCAGCAGATGCACAGGACCCTGTGATGGCCGGTGCAACCAGTTAAAAGGTCTATAAATCTAGTTTCTAATACACAGATAGGATGATAGTTCTCTATGCATTAAACCACAGAAACCCGCATACACGTTCAATGATACATGCTAAATCCTAACACAGAGGTGGGATGACAGCCCCTCTAATGCTAAACATTAACAGAACATGAATTAATGCAAACAGGCACAGCCTCGAACAAGAAAGAGAAGTGGAAAGTGAGCAATTAACAGCAAAAGAAGCTTGTATTAGCCGGAAATGAAGACTAGATGCTGCAGGTTACAAAGTAGTTACAGTCTCCAGAAGTTGAACCTTACAACAGAGTCACCTTCATCTAACACTCATGCTTCATTACATCTGTTTTTTCAGTATATATGGTGTCTCATTACACAATCTCCCTGTTAGCTATGCGTGGAGGAGCCCATAAATGGCCACCAACCACATTTACATTCAGGAGTGGGCCTCTGGTACAAATCTGGTTGTGCTGTAAATGGATTTGACCTCTCTGGTGCTCTGCAGTCCTCCTTTGAGCAGGTGGCGTGAAATACCAATGGAACCATAACCATTGAATGCTCTGAACTCCCCAGAGGTGTCCTGCTTCCTCCTCGGCCATACTGCTGATTAATTTCTGCTGCTGATCATTAAAAACGGCTCCATTATGACTGTGCTGCTTTAAAATAGTGAAACGCTGCCCAAACTGTTCATTCCCGCCCATCATTGCTTCAATTTTGACTTTTAAGAGGTGCATGCATGGTTCATTCAACTATCGGGTCCGCCTTTAGGGTCGCAATTCATATTAAAATAGGCCCATCCTTTGTATTTTTTTATATTTCCTTATACATAGAAAATGCACCCAAAACCATTGAAAATGGCTTAAGCGCAGATTTGAAATTTTATAAGCAATGATTCATAAAATATCGGGTCCGACTCATCGGGTCCAAACTCCATTGCAATCGGCACCTGCCCAAGGCCTCCTTTGTAATTTCTTTATACAAAGAAAATACATAAAAAACATTAAAAACGCGAAGGGCGTGGACTTGAAACATTAAAAATGGAGCATTGTAATGCCGTCGGGTCCGGCCCATTGCAATTGCAACATAACTCATGGTAAAGGCCCACCCCTTTGAAATCATCGATAGCAATATCGGCGATCGCTCATCGGCGATGTCTTGTGCCCCAATCCTTGGTGAAGCGCTGATAGCGATATTGCTGCGGACCCGATAATCTATCAAAAGGAATTAACAGCGCCGTCGGGTCCGGCCCATCGGCGATCACAAATCACAAAACATAAAAGCCCCGATTTCTTTGATATTACTGATAGCGATATTGCCACGGACCCGATAATCTATCAAAAGGAATTAATAACGCCATCGGGTCTGGCCCATCGGCGATCGGTCATATATATGCAAAAGGCCATGCTCCATTGGAAACGCCGATAGCAATACGCCGATGCAATATCGGCGATCGCTCATCGCACAATAATAAAGCCCCTTTTGTAAGTCCTCCATTGTGATACGCCGATGCGATATCGGCGATCGCTCATCGGCGATGTCTCATGTCGTTGCCGCTGCCTCCCCCGACTTTCGATATGCCGACATGATCTGGACCGTTGATCGGCCAGATCCAACGGCTGAGATTAATGCGGATCTTTAAGCCTGTAATTTGGTTTTTACATGGTTTTTGGGGTATTTTGTATCCATTTTTGGGTATCCTTCTATGTGCAAACAACCCAATCAGGACTACCTTTGATCCTCAAATGTTGGATTATGTAGCAGAGCTAACAGGACCTGAACCTACATATAGAAAGATTTAGGTTTTTTTTTCTAGTACTCCTCGGAAAAGAAACACAGATATGTATTTTTCTTGATTAGCTGTCTTTTAGTTTTACATATTTGTGAAAATTCAAAATGTTGTCCGATATCTGAATGATTATGAAGGAAAATATTTAAAAATTTCAAATATTTTTCTAGAGACACTCAAATTGATTAATTTAAACAATGCTTTAAGAATCACATAGAAAACAATCTTCATAAATGTTATATCTTTCAAAAAACTGTATGAATTTGAAAGAAAAACTTCAAACATTTTCAAACCTTTTCCATGATTGTGTATAGAAAGTTAATGCACTCCTCGCATATTTACCCACTTTCACCGGTTTACCTGGGGTAAAAATGAGTTGAGGGTAACTACGATAAGGCTCAATCTCCTATGACCATAACAAAATGGAGTCAACATTATTGACTTCCCTCGAGTTCTATAGGACCTACAAGAGTAACCCAACCCCTCTAGGTGTCCAACCCCTGAGGTAAATCTGTTTTTCACTAAATTGGAGCCTCAACTGATCCCTTTCCAAGGCATGCAAGTGACTATATCCCTCCAGATGCTCCCATAGGCCTGCTTGCCATTGACTGTGGAATTTTCCAGTCAGTTCTATGCCAATGACCTTGAATTCTGAGTCACTTTTTCAGGGCTAGGACTCAGGTCTCTACCCAAGACTCAGTGGAACTTCCAGAAATGATGAATGACAAGGAGAAAAAGCTTATAAACCAAAACTTGCACAAGGAATTAACCCAACCTCTCCCAATAGGAAGTAACATTCCGTAAAACACTTTATAAGCATGGAACCTATAGGTCATGAATGCATATATGAATGTAAGGATATGGAAACTTATCTGAGGTTTAAAAAGAAGGACCAAGTCCTTCTCACAATAGTTTTCATAACACCAATTAGGTTATGCATTCATTAACCAAGAATCCATGAATGAAAATGTGATAAGGGCGATACTTGATTTGTTAAATAACCATTCTTATAACAAATATATAACCACATAAACAACAATGATAGAAAAACCATTTAAGCCACATAATAAAAGTACATTTACTCATCAAAAGCAAGAGAAGCTTAGATTTTATGAAACATATGCAAAATCCAACTAGGTATGGGACTTCCATGTACCACCCAACAATAGATTGGGCTGAACCAAATATTTCTTTCAGCCAGTCACCCTAGTACCATATTGCAAACATGAATGTGAGATCTCTTGGGATAAACCAATCCATAAACAACCAATGGAATCCATAGGTTAAACCACTTCCATGCTCACCATACCATGATCTCACCAAAATAGGCTTCAAGATCACAAAACCAAACTGAGCTTAAATGCCTCAGAATTCCTTTGCTATCCCTTGAGGAATTTTCTTGTCTCCACCCACCTGTTGAGGGATTCTAGGAGAAAACCATCTCCACCCCCAACCCATGGAATTTTCCGAAGACCACCTTAGCTAGATTCAAAACCTTCTAGCAATCCAAATCCCAACTAAGAATGAATCCCATCACACCATGGCTATCTGGGAATGGAAAGGCAAAGCTAAAACTACTCTAAAAATTCGGCAAAATCCATGCCACCAATAACAAATAAACCAACTATACACATGCATATACCATGCATGCCAAAACCAGCTAGGGAAACATACATGCAACCTATTACCTACAAGTATTCCTATTGAAACTACTTGATTAAACTTTTCCTTGCTCGATCCTGGTTTTCCTTTTCTTTCCTTCTCATCTTGGTTCTCTTCTCCTCTCTGAGACTAATCCCGAAATTGAACTGACAGAAACACTACAAATTTATGCTTTGGTGTATTTTTATTCTTGATGCCTCTAATTTATTCATTTTCTTAATTTTCCTTCAATTTACTCCTCGCATGCAACCTTTTGTTGGCATTATGATGCATGTGTTGTACTTGATGGCCACCCACTTGTAGCAGAACATCTCTCTCGTATATGGTAACTAGATGAATCTACAGAAGAGATATCAGATGTGACAGAATGCATGACAGTAGTGTTTACAGATGTGATGAAATGCAGGGCAGCTTCGAGGAATCAGTTTAGAAGGCAACTCACTCAGATGAAAGATCACAGTATAGCAGGTATACAACAAAGAATTACAGTTCAGACTACAAAGAATGAAGAAAGAGAGGTATACGCAGGTTCACCTTGACCAAGCTGCGTATACACGCAGGTTCACTATATACAAGTCGCGTATACGTACACACCCACTTTCACAGAAGGAAAAACGTGTATACCTTGGGAAACTAAGTTTTTGGTTCGAAATATTTGGTCCATGGTATTTTGATCCATGGTATTGGTCCATGGTATTTGGTCTGAGGTATTGACCCTAGGTATTTGGTCCAAGGTATTGGTCCTAATTGGTTTTGTTCCATGGTATTGAGAAAGGCCTAAAACTATAAAAGGAGGAGAAGATCATTAGGCCAAGGACTCAAGGATTGAATATCTAATGAAGAGTGAGATCTAGTATGCAGGTTATTGGGTTATGGTGCATTGCTAGATCTGAACCAAGGAGGAACCTTAGCGGTTGATGGAGGATAAGATCTAATGATGGATCGGGATCTTAAGGCATAAAGTGAACTATCATTATGTGTTTTTTCTCATGAATATTCTAGATCTGAATACTGACGCATATATTATTCTGTAAATGATATGATCTGGGTATAACTGAAGTTCTGTATAGTTGCAAAATTATGAATGAATATTTACGGATGTATACGCTGGTTAAATTTGGTAAAAGCGTGTATACACGCAGGTTCGACACATTGAAGCAGCGTATATCTTGTGAACTATGATGTTTGAAGTTCTAATTGATTCTTGTTGTTAATGCAGAGTTCTGGGTTTTGCTTTATGTTCTGGTGACTGCATTCTAGTAATAGTGTTTAGATTGATAATGATTTGCTTCAGTGATGATGGTTGATGGATCAGGATCATAATGACTTATCATTATGTGATCTGATGGGCTAGATCTGGTTGCTAACACATGTATTATCCTTTATATGTGATGATCTGGGTATGTCTAAAGTCGGGAAGTGTAGCGAATTTATAAGTAAGTATTTGCAGACATATACGCTGGTTCATTTTGATGAAGTTGCGTATACATGCTAGTTCAGCTCTTCCAAGTTGCGTAAACACTCTGATGTATGGTTTTGAGGTTACAACAGGTTCTAAATGATGATGCAGTGTTTTGGGTACAAATCTGTGTACTGGTTACAGTAATCTCTCTGTTCTAGTTGATTTGTTGAAGTTGATTAAAATATGAATGAATGTTTGATTCAGTTGTGTTAGAGATTCATGAATTGATTTATTCAGTTGTGGTTGATTCAGAAAGTGAGGTTTGAGTTTCAGTGATTAGTTGATGCAGATGTATTTGATGGTTGTATTACAATGGTGATTAATTTTGAGCTTCAATGTTGTTGATGGGCCCAATATGAAAATTGGATGAAACGTGGCGTTCAGGTTATGGTGTTGTGTTCTAGGAGTATCCAGTATGAAAATTTATGAAACGTGGTACCTGGAGGAAGAGAGAAGGTTGTAGCCTTCTATAGGTCGGCGCCTACATGCTAGTAAACATGTCGACTAGTACAAGAGCTAGGGGGTTGTAGCTCCCTTCCAGTAGAAGCTGGAGAACAAGAGAAGGTTGTAGCCTTCTACAGGTACAAGCATGCATACTGGTATGCATCTACACCAGTACAATGTTGTAAATAGATTTTCTTATTATTAAAATAAGATAGAGATGATAGTAGCAGGTGTATTTTATCCACAATGGGTTTCCACCTTACATCTTGGTGTTCATGTGTGTTTCTTATGGTGATGGTTTTTTCTATTATTAACTGCACATGGTTACTGTTTAATGTTTAAATAAAGTACTGATGCTCAGATTAAAGATCAACATATGATGAATTAACTAAATCATTAGTTTGTTGGATATACGCTTGTTTCCTTAAACACAGTTGCGTGCACACGCGGGTTACCTTCATTGAAGTAGCGTATATGAAATTGAGTATGAAAAGAAAAAGATTATTGACTTGACTAATACTGATTCACCCCCCCCCCCCCCCCCCCTCAGTATTATTTCCAACACCTTTGACCTTTGACCTTACTTTTTTTCCTAATTTCCATTATTTTCATACATAAAATGCCAATAATACCTTTTTTCCTTTTCAAAGCCTTTGTCATTGCCTTTGCCAATTTCCCCCTAGCCATGAACACAAAAAGTGATTCCCACTAGGATACTTTCCCAATATTTAGCTTGGAATAAGTGTCCCTTGACCTTGGTCTTATTTTTCCTTATTAACATTATTACATGATCATTTAACTCGAGGTTGTTACAAACCCATTCTCCTTAGGGAAACACCATCCTTGGTCTTTTGTGAAACCTACTACTATAAAAACCACTAAAAATAAAAAAACATACCTCCTATGGATCTTTATAACCCATCTCGTTGCAATATTTACAATAACATCCTCCTTAAAAGCAAAACCATCCTCTCAAGCATGACAACATGATGACCATACAATTTATTGGAGCTTTATAACACAGCTCATTGCGACATTTACAATAGCAAAAATACACAAGTATGTGCAAATACCAAAACTTCTTTGCCTACCCCAACAAACAATGAAGGATACATAGCCCACATCTGATCAGCCATCTTCCATGTAGCTTCATCAAGCCCAAAGTGCTTCCACTGTACCATAACTTGCTCGATTTCTCGGTTCAAGAGCATGAGTTGTTTCCACTGCAATATGCACTGAGGTTCTGGTTGGAATTATCATTCCAGTTCCACGTGCAATACAACCCAATCAATAACATGATTAACATCCTTCACATATAGTTTAAGCTATGAAACATGGAAAACATCATGGACTTTCATTGTTGGACGCAGTGTAAGTCTATAGGCCACTGGTCCAATCCTCTCAAGGATCTCAAAAGGCCTGCAATACCGTGGTGCCAACTTTGCACATGATCCAAGGAGTTACACATGTTCCCCAACATGAAACTTGTTAAATGGAATGTGCTATTCTGCATAGATTTTTTGTTTTCCTTGTGCTATCTTTAGATTTTTTTTATAGTCTGCATTTATTGTTCCATATTTGCCAACATATCTACTACAATAATTTCCCTGTTCACTGGATCACTCTAGCTGATGGGAGTATTACAACACCACCCATAAAGTGCCTCAAATAAAATCATCCTATGTGACCTCTGATAACCATTGTTGTAAGAAAACTCAAACAACAGAAGGTACTCCTCTGATCTCCTCTATTGATGCATGACATACATCCTCAACATATCTTCTAGTATGTTTTTGACCCTCTCTGTTTGTCCATTTGTTTGCACATGATAAGTTGTATTGAACATCGACTCTGTCCCCAAACCTACAAACAACTCCTTGAAAAACTTGGAAGTGAACTTAGCATCCCTGTTTGACACAATCTTCTTCAGAACACCATGCAATCTCAAAATCTTTGTGATAAATACCTATGCTACCTTGCTAGGTGAATGAGTAGTCTTCACTATAATCAAGTGAGCCACCTTGCTCAATATATCGACCACAGCCATGATAGAATCATGCTGCCTTGATGTCCTTGGAAGACTTGTAATGAAGTCCATGGAAACGACCTCCCATTTCCACTCTAGAATCAGAATAGGCTAAAGAAATCCTCCTGGATGCTTACACTCTACTTTCAACTATTGAAAGTCCAATTGTCTAGCCACAAACTCTACCAATTCGTTCTTTAGATTTAGCCAATAGTAGAACTTCTTCACTGTTGTCAACGTCTTTTGATATCATGGGTGACCTCAATATATCTTGACATGAAACTCTCTCAAGATAAGATTCCTCGGTTCATTGTCATTTGACACAGATTATGTCCCTAAATATCACCAAGCCATCTTTCGTGAGATGATAGTCCACATCTTAATCACCGGTACCCTGCTGTAACTTATGCATGAGCTCCCTATACATGTCACCCTGTTGTCCTGCCTGTAAGACTTGGTCTTGTAAATTTATCCCATATGAGCTCACTACTGCAACATGGTTCATCTTCACTCTCCTACTGAGAGCATCTGCAACTATGTTCTCCTTTGCCTTGATGTATATGATCTCGAAGTCGAACTCACTAAGGATAGCCAACCATCTAGATTTCCTTCCTTTTAGATTCGGTTGGTCAAATAGATATCTCAGCCCATTGTGATCACTCATCAATACAAACCTCCTGCCAAGAAGATAATTCATCCACATATTCAAGGCATGAATTATAGCTCCCAACTCAAGATCATGAGTCACATAGTTTTTCTCATGCTCATTTAAGTTCTTGGACTCATAGCATACCACCTATCCCTCCTGCATAAGGACTGCACCAAGCCCTCCCTTGCAAGCATATGTACACACTACGAACTCTTTATCTAGATCTATAATCTTAAGAACCAAATCATTTGTCAACAATTTCTCTAACTATTCGAAACTTGTTGCAAATTCCTCTGTCCATTCAAATTTCTTACCCTTTCTCTACAATGATGTAAAGGGATATGTAATTCATGAGAAGCTCTTGATGAACCTCTTGTAGTAACTTGTTAACCCATAAATGATATGACTTGATCGACATTTCTAGGAACTGCCCATTCCATGGTAGCCTTTATCTTTTCTATATCTACTACTATTCATTCCTTCGAAACAACATGTCCCAAGTAATATACCTTTTTCTGAAAGAAATTGCACTTGCTAAGCTTGGGATACATGATTCTCTCTTAACAATATCAACATTATCACTAAATGCTCGACATGCTCTTCCTCATTCTTAAAATGTATCACTATATCATCAATGAATACAATAAAAAATTGTCCAGACAAGGTCGTAACACATTATTCATCAAGCACATAAAAGTAGTTGGAGTATTAGTCAAACCAAATGGAACTACAACAAAATCATAATGCCCATACCTAGTCCTGAAAGAATTCTTGTAGATGTCCTCTTCTTTCATGCATACCTACTAATATCCTGATCTCAAATCAATCTTTGAGATCATCACTACTCCCTTTAACTAGTCAAACAAGTCATCAATCCTCAACAATGGGTACATATTCTTGAACATCACCTTGTTCAGGTACCTCTAATCACTGCAGAATCTGATAGTGTCATCCTTATTCACAAACAATATTGGTGCACCCAAATGTGATACAGCTAGCATAATGTATCCCTTATCAAGCATTTCCTTCATTTGCAACATTAATTCTACTAGCTCTAGTGTGCTTATCTTGTCAGGTGCCCTTGATTTTGGTGTTGCTCCTAGTACCAACTCAATAGAAAAGTCTAGTTCTCTGTGAGGAGGCAACTCTATAATCTTTGTGGAAAATACATCCTGAAACTAATCTAAGAGAGGGTACCTCTTGAATATTTCTACATCATCAACATCCTTACCCTTTTCATTGGAAATATGAACTGCAAACATCACACACCCTTTTCGGAAACTGCGCTTAGCCTCCATAGCCATGACCATTCTCACTGATGTAGGATTATATTTTCCCTGCAAGATTCTCTTTTCTCCATTATCATTCAGGTACTCAATAGCCTTGTCATAACAATCTACGTTGGTCCTGTGAGGATATTGTTGATCAGTAGTCGTCATTGATGTCACCCAAGCAGCACCAAGGGCTACCCTCATCTTTGATGGGAATTTTGACTTGACAACTTACTCTATTATGATTCAAGGATATTTTAGACGGATTCTATGCATTGAGATGTTTCTTTTGATATCTGGCATGCCACGTAATTTTTCATGGTTTAAGAGATATCCGTGTTTGAAGTTAGTAACCCTAGTTAGTGGGCTAAAACCCCATGGGGTTTTGGCATGGAACTTATCATTGGTTGTGGTCATTGAATAGTCAATAATTAATAATGTTTTAAGATCCTAAAATCCCTCCAACATTCACTTGTTGAAGACGCTCTCAACCTAAGAATTTCTATATATTGTGACCCTCATATCCTCCTCATGTAAGCAGTTTTCAATGAACTATCTTGTGAGAAGACCTCTGCAATTTTTAAGCCCTCATTAGCTTCTAACTCAGGATTTTTTGCAGGGATTTTAAGGTTTCGTTGAGCTCTGGTGTGGCAAAAAATTATGATCAAGTTTGAAGGTCTGTTTTGAAGCAATTTTAGAGCCTTGGATTCTAGGATTTCGCTACTTCAAACATGTCATTGTGGAATTTTGGCTATAACTTGTTTCTTATGAAACTTCAAAAGTGGACATTAAAACCCATTTGATCATACATGATTATGAAACTCATGCCTGAATTTACGATCTTGGTTCACTATATTTTAAGAGATATGATCTGAGGAAGTTAGGGTTTTTGCAGGCTCCCGAATTCCATGTCAAACAGGTGACCTTGGGAAAATCGTCATACCTTTCTCTCTTGGCATTGGATTCAAATTTCATAAATAGTAATAGAAAGAGGACAGACATTAATTTCTTGGGAATTTTATTTAAGGCCAAAGGTCGAAACAATGACACGTTTCAGTTCGTGCAAGTGTTCTCTACTGAATCCATCTATAATCCGGTCATCATGGGAGATTGGGCATAGCTATTTCTTTAATAATCCAACCTCAACCAGACCTGTGCAGTTGGAAAGAGGACTCATAGGCTACTAGAAGACTAAATTTTAGATCTTGGAGATTTGAAATTACATAGATACAACATATTCAATATCGAGCTCCTAGAAGGAAAGAAAATGGATCACTGCAGTAAGGACCACACATCAACAGTCAAGGGTAAGTATCCTACAGAAAGGTATGTATGATTAGTGTTTGCATTTGAATTTTGAATGACTGATCCAAGTGGATATTGGTGGCCACCCGCTAATTCCACTTGGATCCCCTCTAATGCTTCTTACAGTTTGTTTCAGTTTCCTTAATTATAGCACAGTTTACTATTTTTAGCAGTTTTTCGGGTCCTAAACTTCCGGAGCTGTTTTGAGGCCCTAAACGACGTTTTTTGGGAAATCTACCGCGATTTTTCTGATAAAAATCATCTTTTTCGTCGTAGTCCTCGGAGAGATCTTTTCAACGAACTATCATGCACGTCAAACAGAGATAGTACGACCAATTCGCGACCCCGGGAAGTTGATGTACCAACTTACCCAAAAACGGGGCCCACAATTTGGCGTTTCATCTTCTAGGGTTAGGTTTTGGAATGTGAAGGGTTTTCCATTATTTCTCAACAATAAATAGGCCTCCGAGCCTCATTGTAAGACAGTTCAGAGGCATGTAGCCACCACATCTCTTCTCAGAGATAAGCTACCATCGCCCTAGCTGGTTTATTTCCATTTCTGTTTGTAAGCATATTTCAGTATTTTACAGTAATGAATTGAGGTATTATTTCCGCTGCATATCTGTCTTTATGGTTACCTCTGTATTTTATTGCGTTCCTGTTTAAATCGGGATCAGTGGTATCAGAGCGGTCTGCTTTTCTTCTCTGTTTTTCTTTGCATGTCCCCAACGAGGTCGGGATATAAGGAGTTAGGGCTTGAACTGGTCGAACCTTTGCAAGACCAGCCTCGCAAATCCCGACGGCCTCCCATGGCGGATGAAAAGAAAGATGAGGGGGCAGGAGATCCTATCAAAATCTTGCTCGAAGAAGCCATCGAGCAACAAAGGAATGCGATGATGGACAACTTTGCCCAAATCCTTCAGCAGCTACCCAGGGGCGATGCATCGGCTTCCAACAGCAACTCTGGAAACGCCACACCATTTAAGGTACAAGTTACTTTTTAAATCCCCATATTCGAGGGTCAGATAGACGCAGATGCCGTCGATAAATGGTTAAATGTGCTAGAGGGTTATTTTTCTGTTCATGATTTTTCCAGTCGGGAAAAGATTATTTTCGCTCTTCTCAAAGCAGCCCCCCACGTCAAGGATTGGTGGGAAACCTACTGCGAGCAGAAGGATGAAAATACAGGCTCACTATTTTCAGTCACATCGACTTGGGATTCATTCCGAGATGCCATCAAGGAGCAGTACTACCCTGTCGGAAGCTATGAGGATCAATACATAAAGTGGACCATGCTACGGCAGGGAAGGGACCAAGACGTACCAAAGTTTACCAATATTTTCCATACCCTTCGCACAAAGTTGGGTATCAAGGATACAGAGCAACATTTGGTACTCAAATACCGTGGCTATCTGCACAAGTACATCCAAGAAGAAATAGAATTCCTGAACATCTCCTCGCTCGGCATGGCATACCGATATGCTGTCAAGGTCGAGCAAAAGTTTAAACAGAAGAAGCGAGACTTTGGGTCTGTGAATCCGAAACAAGGGAAAGGTGCCCCCAAACCGCAGAACAAAGGACAAAGCCAAGGCGGGGCGGCCCAAGACAACCCGCCAAAGCTGCAAGCAAAGAATAACGCCGCGAAGCCGAAAAAGGACACCGGAAAGTGGTGTGAGTTCCATAAGAGCTCCACTCACAACACAAGTGAGTGTTGGGCCAAGTAGTCACTGGTGGCCGAGCTAAAGGTTTCAGAATCAGATGCATGTTCTGACTCTGAGTCAGAACCCGATAAGGGGAATGAAAAAGGGAAGCAGATTATCGATGCGGAGCCCAACGCCACCGTTGCCACCACGAAGATCCAGAAGGAGGAACCTGAAGATCCAGAGGAGGAGGAGCGTCTCTTCCACTCCCAGATGTGGGTAAAGGGCTCCCCGCTACAGTTCATTGTCGACAGCGGGAGCCAAAAGAACCTCATTTCGGCAGAGGTCGTGAAACAGCTGGGATTACGAACCACAGCACATCCACAACCATACACCATTGGGTGGCTGCACCAAGGACGGGATCTTTGCGTGAGCCAACAGTGTCGCCTTCCATACAACATCAAGCCCTTCACGGATGAGGTATTGTGTGACATTGCTCCCCTTGAAGTTTGTGATGTGTTATTAGGACAACCATACTTGTGGAAGCGACATGCTATGTATGAGTCAAGGCCCCGTGCTGTTATTGTTACTTTGGGAAATAAGTTGTACAGGATACCAGAGGTAGCACCGCCTACCGCCATCTCTTTGGTTACTGCAAAACAATGCAGTAAGCTCATTTCCAAAACCGGGAAGTTTGTTTTCCTGATGATACGCCCTCAAGAAAAGAAGAAGATGGTGGCCACGACCTCCAGACAGGGCCCCTCCGCACGACAACTACATATGGACAAGGTCGTGGAGGAGTATGAGGACATCTTCACCTCCCCTACAGGGGTTCCTCTGCACTGTCAGGTCAAGCACTCCATTGATCTGACCCCAGGTTCGCCGCTACCCAATGGACCAATCTATCGGCGCTCTGTTCTAGAGAACGATGAAATCAAGAGGCAGATTCAGGAGCTGCTGCAAAAAGGTCACATCCGTCTGAGTTCATCGCCCTGTGGGAGCCCGATCGTGCTGGTACAAAAGAAGGATGGGACTTGGAGACTCTGTATTGACTATCGGGCGCTGAACAAGATCACTGTCCGTAATAGGTACCCAATCCCACGGATTGATGACCTCCTGGACCAACTAAAGGGGGCAAAATATTTCAGCAAGATCGATTTGAAGTCAGGATATCACCAAGTACCAATCGAACCCTCCGATGTGTGGAAGACTGCCTTCAAAGCCAAGGAGGGCCTTTTCGAATGGTTGGTTATGCCTTTCGGATTGACGAATGCTCCTGCAACCTTCATGAGGCTAATGGACGACATCTTGTGGCCATTCACCAACTCATTTGTAGTGGTATACTTGGATGACATCTTGATCTTTAGCAAGACTTGGGAAGAGCACCTCCACCACATCCGACAGGTTCTCGAAACACTGCGACAACACAAGTTATGTGCCAATTTGGAGAAATGCACTTTTGGCATGACCCAAGTTCAGTATCTGGGATACATTATTGATGAACTGGATCCAGCCAAGATCCAAGTCATTCGGGATTGGCCATCTCCAACCACTCTGACAGAGCTTCGCAACTTTCTAGGCCTTGCCAACTTCTACCGCAGGTTTGTGTTGGGATTTTCTCATATCACTTGGCCCTTGAGTCAGGTCACCAAGGGAGGAGCGAAAGCAAAAATTTTTTGGTCTAAATCTCAACAGAAGGCATTCACAGAGTTGAAAGATCGACTCTGCACAGCACCAGTTCTTGCATTACCAGACTTGCAACAACCATTTGACGTCGAGACAGATGCCTCTGACTATGCTATTGGGGCAGTCCTTACTCAACACGGGCATCCAGTGGCATATCACAGTGAGACACTTTCAGACACAGTCCGGAAGTATCCCACTTATGACAAAGAGATGTATCCCATTGTGCAGGCCTGCTGACAATGGAATCATTACATTTTGGGGAAGGAAACGGTCATCCACACAGATCACCGACCCCTGCAGTTCATACAGACCCAAGGGAAATTGCAGAATGATCGCCATCAGAAGTGGTCCACATACCTGCAACAGTTCCATTTGAATATCAAGTATAAGAAGGGCAGCACCAATAATGTTGCAGATTGCCTCAGTCGACCACCGATCATGGCGCTAACCACCGTGCTCAACTCTTGTGGGCACGAGACTTCTGATTGGCCACTGCTCTACAAAAGCGACCCGGAATTCAGCCACACATACCAGACACTCTTGGAGGGTTAGCATGTTCCAGATTTTCACCTCCAGGACGACCTGTTATGCCACCTGGGTCACCTTTGTGTTCCTTCAAGCAAGCGTGCCAAGATGATCTGGGAAGCACACTAGAGTCGGGCTGTTGGGCATTTTGGGGTCGAAAAAACCGTGGCAGTACTGCAGAAATATTTCTATTGGTCGAATCTTCGACAGGATGTCGGGAAGTACATCAGATCATGCACTGCTTGCACCATTGCCAAACCGACCATCAAGAAGCAAGGCCTCTATACCCCGCTGCCTACCCCTGGTCGACCTTGGGAATCCATCTCCATGGATTACATGTCAGGCCTCCCTTCCACTAGGCATGGAAATGATTGTGTTTTTGTGGTCGTCGACAGGTTCTCGAAGATGGCCATTATGGCGGCCTGCAAGAAGAATATCATAGCAGAAGCCATTGCTAAACTCTTCTTTGAATGGGTATGGGTACACTTTGGGATCCCACAGTCTATCATTTCAGATCGGGACAGCAGGTTCCTCAGTACATTTTGGTCTAGCCTCTGGTCGATGCTGGACACCAAACTCACTAAGTCCACAGCTTTCCATCCTCAAACTGATGGCCAGACTGAGGTCGTCAATAGGATGATCGTACAAATTTTGCGCATGTACAACTCAAAGCATCCATGCACATGGGACGAGAGCCTCCCCTATGTTCAGCATAGCTACAACCGGGCTCTCCACAGCTCGACTGGCCACAGCCCTTTCTAGGTGGGATTGGGATTCCAGCCACTATGTCCCATTGATGTGGCCATGCCATTTGCAGCTACTCACGCAGATTCTGCTCATGTCCAGTCCGAAACAGATAAGGCAAACAGCTTCATTGAGCACATCCAACATATTCGCCAGCAAGTCCATGACATTCTGGAGAAATCAAATGCCAAGTACAAGCAGCGACATGATCAACATCGGGTGCCACACAAGTTTCAAGTGGGCGACAAATTCTAGTTGCATTTGCAAAAGGAACGCCTTACCGGAGCCTATCGGAAACTCAGACCACTTAGATATGGCCCTTACACCATTACCAAGGCTGTGGGAGACAATTCATTTGAGCTCAGCATTCCCCCATTCCTTGGCCTGCACCCAGTGTTCAACGTCGACCGCCTTCAGCCATACTTTCCACCATTACTAGACATGTCAGACATTGCAGAACAACTCACACCCACAGAGTTAAATCCAGCTTGCATGGAACAAGTTGCAACTGATCGGATCATGGACACATAGATCAAGCACACTCGCCAGCAGAATATCCAACTGTATCGAGTTGTCAAAGCAGGACAACTCCTTCACTAGGGCAAGTGGCTCACCAGGGACCAAGTGCAGTAGAAGTTCCCTCATCTCATGGAGGAACTCAACGCAATGGGGACCATTGCTTCCTAAGGGGGGAGGAATGATCCAAGTGGATATTGGTGGCCACCCGCTAATTCCACTTGGATCCCCTCTAGTGCTTCTTACAGTTTGTTTCAGTTTCCTTAATTATAGCACAGTTTACTATTTTTAGCAGTTTTTCGGGTCCTAAACTTCCGGAGCCGTTTTGAGGCCCTAAACGACGATTTTTGGGAAATCTACAGCGATTTTTTTGTTAAAAAATGTCTTTTCTGTTGTAGTCCTCGGAGATATCTTTCCAATGGGCTATAATGCACATCAAACGGAGATAGTACGACCAATTCGCGACCCCGAGAAGTTGATGTACCAACTTACCCAAAAACGGGGCCCACAATTTGGCGTTTCATCTTCTAGGGTTAGGTTTTGGAATGTGAAGGGTTTTCCATTGTTTCTCAACAATAAATAGGCCTTCGAGCCTCATTGTAATACAGTTCAGAGGCATGTAGCCACCACATCTATTCTCAGAGATAAGCTACCATCGCCCTAGCTGGTTTATTTCCATTTTTTTTTGTAAGCATATTTCAGTATTTTACAGTAATGAATTTAGGTATTATTTCCGCTGCATATCTGTCTTTATGGTTATCTCTGTATTTTATTGCGTTCCTGTTTAAATCCGGATCAATGACATATCTGACATGTGTTCTTGCAGGACAGTGTAAGTATTTTATTTGTGTATTGGTTTGGGTCTTGTTCATTAGTGCATGTGCAGGAAGGAGGAAAATTCAAGACAACTCAGACACATACTAGAAGGACACGTAGCACCAAAGTACCATTACTTGAAGAAATCATGACAGTACCTCAGATACTGCAAGTGATCCAAGAAGCCATGTCAATTCAAGTGTCAGTTCTTGTCAAGAGTCAAAATTGTAAAAAATTCATTATTCTGAAAAGTCAATCTGCCTAAAGTTGAAGAGTCATTGTTGGGAGGTATATGAGTCATTGTTGGATGATGTCATGGTTAGGTTGCAGGTCATAATGTGATTGGGTAATCAGTAAAGTACAAGAAAAACATTGTAAATTATATTGTATCGTGGGTCATTGTCCCTAGTACGAGAGTCCACACCCTTGTTTCATTTCTGGTCATTATAGGGTGGCAGGGAGGTGCTAGGTAGGTGCATGAAGTTTCCTACAAGTTGGAGCCTGTGAACACTTCAGGGTGGTAGGTTGGTCTAGGATGTTGGGGAATCCATTTAGTTTACTACTAAAGAAACCAAGGCATTGGGGTGTTCTTCCAGTGGGAGTTGGAGAATAATTTTTTTCTAGACATATAAGAAGTTGTAACTTTCATTTCAGTTGGGGCTAAAGAGTAATGAATTTATTAGAATAATGTTCAGTGGTTTTTGACCCAGAGAGGGGTTTACACCTAAAATTATTGTGCCTATTGTGTTGTTTTGTTTACTATTGTTATTGGATAAAATTTAATAATACTTGAAGATTAACTAATGCTCTGAAAAGATTTAAAGGTGCTAATTGCTAAGGAATACTTATTCACTCCCCCTATCAGTATTTCCAACAATTGGTGTGAGAGCTTGGTTCCTTCAATAATAGTGTAATAACTGGAAGTAGATCATGGAATACACTAAGAATAGAGTTCCTTTGTTCAATGGAAATAACTATGCACTTTGGAGTGGAAGAATGCAGGTGAATTTGTTGGCACAAGGATACGAATTATGGGAAATCATTGGAAAAGGCTTCACATCGACCCCAAATTAACAAGGTAAGATAAATATGGTATATGATGCAAAGGCTAAAGATCTTATTATCAGTGGGCTTATCGAATCTTTCTATCTTAAGGGATTGAGTTTCAAAATTGCTAAAGGGGTATGGGGCAAGCTTGAGAATATATATGTAGGTGACTTGCAAGTGAAAGAAGGAAAGCTTCAAGTTTTCAGGGAAACATTTGAGCAACTCAAAATGAAGGAAGATGAAGATATTGTTGCATACTTTCATCGTTTTGATTAAACAAAAAATATATTGGAAGGTTTGGGAGAACCTGTCGACAAAAAATATGTTGTCTGAAAGATCATCAGAACCTTGCCTGCAAGATTCAACCCAAAGGTATCTATCTTGGAAGATAGATCGAATTTGAACAATCTCAACATAGATGAATTGTATGGAATTCTTACGACATATGAAACGAGGATTGAAGAAAAGGATGGCACATATCACTTAGAAACAACATTTTCCACATCCAAGAAGACTAGTAAGGACAAACAGACTCCAAAAGAAAAAACTTGCAATTGTAAAGATGAAGAAAAGGAAGAAGATGAAGAAGAATTTTTAGATAAAGAATTTTCGTACTTCAAGCGGAAAATGAGAACAGGTACAGGAAAATGGAAAGGTAAACTTTCATTAATATGTTTTTATTGTGGTGAGATTGGGCATTTTGCATCCAAGTGCCCTCACAAAAAAGACGTTGTTAGGAAGACAAAGAAAGGTCCTAGGAAGTTAGGGTTTTTACAGGCTCCTGAATTCCATGTCAAAGAGGTGACCTTGGGAAAATCGTCGTAACTTTCTCTCTGAGATTTCGATTCAAATTTCATAAAAAATAATGGAAAGAGAACAAACATTAATTTCTTTGGAATTTTCTTCAAGGATGAAGGTCGAAACAGTGACACATTTCACTTCGTACAAGTCTGCTCTACTGAACCCATGTATAATCTGGTCATCATGGGAGGTTGGGCATAACTATTTCTTGAAGAATCTAATCTCTATCAGAACTATGGGGTTCGAAAGAGGACTCATAGGGCTACCACAAGACTAAGTTTCAGACCTTGGAGATATGAAATTACATAGATACAACATATTTAATATCAAGCTCCTAGAAGGGAAGAAAAAGGTTCACTATAGTAAGGACCACACATCAATAGTAAAGGGTGAGTATGCTACAAAAAGGTATGTATGATTAGTGTTTGCATTTGAATTTTTAATATCATCTCTGACATGTTTTTTCGCAAGATAGTGTAAGTATTTTGTTTGTGTATTGGTTTGGGTCTTGTTCATTAATTCATGTGCAAGAAGGAGGACACTTTAGGACAACTCATACACATACTAGAAGGACATGTAGCACCAAAGTACCATTACTTGAAAGAGGCATGACAGTACCTCAGTAGTTTCAAGTAATCCAAGAAGCCATGTCAAGTCAAGCGTCAGTTCTTGTCAAGAGTAAAAATTGTAAAAATTCAATCTACCTAGAGTTGAAGAGTCATTGTTGGGAGGTATATGAGTCATTTTTGGATGATGTCATGGTTACGTTGCAGGTCATAGTGTGATTGGCTAATTGATCAAGTACACGAAAATCATTGTAAATTATATTGTATCGTGGGTCATTGTCCCTGGTACAGGAGTCCACACTCTTGTTTCATTTCTAGTCATTATAGGGTGGTAGGGAGGTGCTAGGTAGGTGAATGAAGTCACCTAGAGGTTGGAGCTTGTGACCACTTCAGGGTGGTAGGTTGGTCTAGGATGTTGGGGAATCCATTTAGTTGACTAATGAAGAAACTAGGGCATGAGGGCGTCCTTCTAGTGGGAGTTGGAGAAGAATGTTTTTCGAGAATTCTAGGAAGTTGTAACTTTTGTTTCAGTTGGGGATGAAGATTAAAGAATTTGTTATAATAGTGTTCAATGGTTTTTTACCGAAGGGTGTTTTCCACCTAAAATTCTTGTGGCTATTGTGTTCTTTTTTTTACTGTTGCTACTGGATAAACTTTAATAATAATTGAAGATTAACTAATTCTCTAAAAAGATTTAAAAGTGTGAATTGCTAAGGAATATTGATTCACCCCCCACCCCCTCAGTGTTTCCAAAAATTTCAATCAGAGCTTGGTTCCTTCAATAACAGTCTAACAAATGGAAGTAGATCATGGAATACACCAAGAATAGAGTTCCTTTGTTCAATTGAAATAACTATGCACTTTGGAGTGGAAGAATGAAAATCATTTGTTGGAACATGGATACGAAGTATGGGAAATCATTGAAAAGGCTTCACATCGACCCCCAATGAACAAAGTAAGAAAAATATGGTATATGATGAAAGGCTAAAGATCTTCCTATCAGTGGGCTTAAGGAATCTATCTATCTTAAGGTATTGGGTTTCAAAACTGCTAAAGGGGTATGGGGCAAGCTTGAGAATATATATATAGGTGACTTGCAGGTGAAAGAAGGAAAGATTCAAATTTTCAAGGCAAAATTTGAGCAACTCAGAAAGAAGGAAAATAAAGATATTGCTGCATACTTTCAACATTTTGATGAAACAACAAATAAATTATAAGGTTTGGGAGAACCCGTTGACACCAAAAATTTTGTCCGAAAGATCATCAGAACCTTGCCTACAAGATTCAACGCAAAGGTATTTGCCTTGGAAGATAGATTGAATTTGAAAAATCGTAGCATAGATGAATTGCATGGAATGCTTACAGCATATGAAATGAGGATTGAAGAATAGGATGGCACATCTCACTCAGAAACAACATTTTTTGGATCCAAGAAGACTAGTAAGGACAACAAGACTCTAAAAGCAAAAACTTGCAGTTGTAAGGATGAAGAAAACGAAGAAGATGAAGAAGAATTTTTAGATAAAGAATTTGCCTACTTCACACGAAAAACGAGAACAGGTACGAGAAAATGCCAAGGTAAACTTCCATTAATATGTTTTGATTGTGGTGAGGTTGGACATTTTCAAGCCAAGTGTCCTCACAAAAATGAGGTTGTTATGAAGGAAAATAAAGGTCCTAGGAAGTTCAATAAGAAAGGCAAGAAGAAATGGTTTAAAAAAAAATTATTCTCTAAATAAGGTAGCTCCTCATTCGATGAAGATAGTGATAATGAAGAAGAAATCAACATAAGAGCATTGTTTATGGCCAAGCACAATAAGAAAGAGGCATCTAATGAAGAAGGAGAAGAAGAGATGGATGAGGTTGAATTTCAAAACGAAGTGATCATGGTGATCAAAGAGCTCAAGGCCCAGAAGAAGCACATCAGCATTATTGAAGACAAATTAAAGACAGAAAGGGAACATGTCCTAAATCTTAAAATTAAGGTTGAAGAAGACAAATGAATTGAAGAATCACTCAGGAAAGAATTAAAGGAAAGCAACAAGGAAAGAGAATCATTGGAAGCTAAAATAGTTTCTCTATGAAAGGAAGTAAAAAATAGAAAAAAATCTTCAAAACTATGCCAACAACTCAAAGGAATTGGAAGTACTCATCAGCAATCAACGATCATGCAGTGACAAGACTGGTCTTGGTTATAAAGAAAAATACGAAAAGGAGTCAAGTCCTATGAGAACAAAATAATATGGATATGAAAAAATTACCAAGCAAGTAGATCTCCCAGCTAAATCAAGAGATCAAGACTCGTAGGAAGAACCATGGAAGTCAATTCCTCGAACAAGATTTCCTCCCAGGTATCAACCTATCTCTTATGGTCATTGTTATTCATGTGGAAGGTTTGGACATAGAGCTGTAGAATGTTGCATGTATGTTTGGAATGAATATAGTTCCAGGAGATCTTTCAGAAATGGATATTCCATAACTCAGTAGAATATCAACATATTTGATCATTTGAGAGATGATGTTGAATGTTACAAATGTAACAATTTTAGACACTTGGATAAAGATTGCAAACTTGGAAGTTCTTCAAAGGAATTCTCACAAAATCAGAATGAACAAGTATGGAAAAAGAACACTGAAAGGTGTGCTCTCACTCTCAAGGCTCAAAGCAATAGAAACATTTGGTATGTTGACAGTGGTTTCTCCACGGATATGACTGGAGATAGAAATAAGTTCATATCCTTTAAGGAAAAGAAGGATGGAAAGGTGTCTTTTGGAAATGACGGATCTTCAAATGTCTTAGGAGAAGGTACGTTCACACTTGGAAGCAAAGATGCATTAGTGAATTATGGTTTATTAGTTGAAAATATGAATGACAATCTTCTCAGTGTTGGATAGATGTGCAATCAAGGACACACGATGTTATTCAACTCTAAGAAATGTGAAATCAGGAAAAGCAAGTTTGGTCAAATTATTGCTACAACAAGCAAAGCTCCAAATGACATATATATTTTGGATGAGGCACCTAAAGGGTGTTTTTGGCGAAATAATATGAAAGTTGGTTATGGCACAAACGAATGGGACATATAAATTTCAACAATTTTATCAGGATCAGAAAGAAGGAAGCAATAAGAGAAATGCCTAAAATTTCAAAACCTACAAATATGATATGTGAATCTTGTCGACACGACAAGAAGACAAACGTTTAGTTCAAGACAAAAGAACACTTTGCATCACGTCAATTGGAATTAGTATATACTGGTCTGTGTGGGCCTATGAGAACAAAATATTTAGATGGAGAATTATGCTTTATGGTAATGATAGAGGATTACACCAGAATGATAGTCCTTAGCTTCTTAAAGAAAACATCTCAGGCATTCAAGTGTTTTAGAATCTACAAGGAATTGGTCAAAAATTAAATTTATTTGAAGATCAAATGTCTCAAATAGAATAATGGCAGAGAATTCAAGTCCAAACATTTTAGTAGTACTGTGATGAAAATGGAATAAAAAGGAAATTCTCAACAGCCAGAATACCATAGAAAAATGGCATTGCTGAAAGAAAAAATAGAATCGTATAGGAAATGGATAGAACAATGTTAAATGAATCAAAATTAGATGATAAATCATGGGTTCAAGTGATTGATACAATCATATTCATTATAAACAAAGGCCTTCTCAGGAACAATTATAACATGACCTCATATGACCTATGGAAAGGAAGACTGGCTAACGTCAAATGCTTCAAAATATTTGGAAGTAAATGCTACATCAAAAGAGAAGACCAAAAATTAGGCAAGTAATATTCCCATGTTGACAAAGGTATTTTCATTGGTTATTCGTGAAAAAGAAATACTTATAGATGTTGAAATACGAGGTAAAAATAAATAGTGGAAAGCATAAATGTTACTTTTGACGAAGACTGTGTTCTGAAGGATAACAATGGGATCGTCTATGTAAGAAAATCTGAGGGGCTTGAGGCAGAATCTGTGAAGGATGAAGAAGAAGCTCTAGAACAAGACCAATCAAATATGGAAACAACAGTCAACCAAGAGGAAATAAGAAATGATCAGCAGGATGTACAAGAAACTTCTCCAAAAGTTTTAAAAGAATGGTGTCAAAATAATCATTCATCAAGTCAAATCATCGGCAAACATAAATAAATGAATTGGAACTAGAAGAAATTGACAGCTTCGTTCATCACAGCAAGCCCACTTTTCTCTTTTAGCGACTTTTGAGCCTAGAAATTTTGAGGAAGCTAGTCAAGATGAACACTGGGTAGGAGCTATCAATGAAGAACTGAATCAAACTGAGAGGAACGACAATTGGGAATTGGTTCCATGAGAAAAGGATAAAAATGTTATTCGAACTAAATGGGTCTTCAGAAACAAATTGAATGAGGATGGACAGGTTACCAAGAATAAGACAAGATTAGTCTGCAAAGGATATGCACAAGTAGAAGGAATTGATTTTGAAGAAACATTTGCTCCCATTACCAGAATGGAATTTATAAGTATGTTTCTCTCTTATGCATGCTCGAGAAAAATCAAGGTGTACCAAATGGATGTTAAGTCAACCTTTCTAATGGTGAATTGGAAGAAGAAGTTTACATTGAAAAACGCAAAGGTTTTCTTCTCTTTGACAAGGAAGACTACGTATGCAGATTAAAGAAGGCACTATATAGTCTCAAGAAAGCTCCTATAGCGTGGTATGCTCATCTTTATGGATGTCTACCTCAACACAGATTTAATAAACAAAGCACTTACAACAATCTATATGTGGAAGTGGATCAAGCTAACCTAAAAATTATCAACGTATATGTGGATGATATAATATTTGGAAGCAATGATGATAGATTAAGTAAAAAAGTTTGACATGAAGATGAAAAGTGAGTTTGAAATGTCTCTACTTGGCGAGCTGACATACCTTTTAGGGCTTCAAATATCTTAGCAGGATAAAGGAATATGTATATATCAAACCAAGTACATCAAGGAAATGCTTAAGAAATTCAATATGGGATATTGCAAATTTTTCCTTACCCCAATGGTAATAGGTTGAAAGTTAAGTTTAGAAGATTCATCGATGGATGTGTACCCGAGGTTGTATAGATCTATGATTGCTAGTCTTCTATATTTGACATCTTCTCAGCCAAACGTAATGCAGGAAGTTGGACAAGTAGAAATATTCCAAGCAACACCAAAAGAATCTCATATTATTTCCATCAAAAGAATTCTTCAATATCTTAAGGGCAGAATAGAATATGGCTTATGGTATCCCAAATGAAATGATCTAGTTATCCAAGCTTATATAGATGTAGATTGGGCTAGAAGTGTTGATGATCAAAAGAGTACCAATGGAGCAACATTCTATCTAGGTGGTTGCCTTGTTTCATGGTTAAGTAAAAAGCAGTCTTCAATCTCATTATCCACAGCGCAAGCAGAATATATTGTGCCAACAACTTGTTGTACTCAAGTTCTTTGGTTGAAGAAAACTTTGTAAGATCTCCAAGTCAAGTTTGATGATCATATTCCCATCTTTTGCGATAACACTAGTGCCATCATTATCTCCAAGAATCCAGTGATGCATTCCAAAACAAAGCACATTTTGACCAAATATCATTTCTTTAGAGAGAAGGTCACCGAAAATAATATCAAGCTTGAATATGTTGGCACAAAGGAATAAATTTCTTACATATTTACCAAAACATTACCTCATGAAGCATTTGGATATCTTTTCCAAAATCTTGGGATACTCCCCAGTTCTCATTAAACTATTTCTCTTATCTAATTAAGTAGTATGGGGGAGTGGAGGTGTGTATAGCTCAATAGGATGAAAATTTTTCAGGGGGAGTTACCCTTTGGAATTGATGACAAAGGGGGAGAGAAGGGAGTACGAAGACATGTCATGATAGCAGGGGGAGTACTTCCGTTGCCATCAATGCTAAAGGGGGAGATTATTTGATCAGTGGTTTTCATTGTTGTCACCCAAGAAACACCATGGGCTACCCCTATCTTGCATGGGAATTTTGGCTTAACAAATTACTCAATTCTGAGTCAAGGATCTTATAGATGTATTCTACTCATCTAGAGGTTTCCGTTGATATATGGCACACCACAAATTCTTCACGGTTTAAGAGATATTCATGTTTGAAGTTAGTAACCCCACTTAGTGGGCTAATACCCCATGGGGATGTGGCATGGAACTTATCATTCTTTGTCTTCATTGAACATTCAATAATTAATAATGTTTTAAGCTCCTAAAATCCCTCCAACTTTCACTTGTTGAACACCCTCTCAACCTAAGCATTTCTATAAATTGTGACCCTCATATCCTCCTCATGTATGCACTTTTCAACGAACTATCTTATGAGAAGACCTCTGTAATTTTTCCACCCTCATGAGCTTCTAATGCAGGACCTATTTTAGGGAGTTTAAGGTTTCTTTGAGGTCCGGTTAGGGCACAAAATTATGATCAAGTTTTAAGGTTTTTTTGAAGAAATTTTAGAGCCTTGGATTCTAGGATTTCGCTCCTTCAAACATATCATCGTGGAAATTTTCCTATAACTTTCTTATATGATGCTTCAGAAACTGAAATTAAAACCCATTTGAGAAGATGTCGTGGTGAACCTCATGAACTAAATTTGGATCTTTTTATTCTATATTTTCAGAGATATGATCTGAGGAAGTTAGGGTTTTTGCAGGCTACTGAATTCCATGTCAAACAGGTGACCTTCGGAAAATCATCATAACTTTCTCTCTGAGCATTGGATTAAAATTTCGTAAATAGTAACAGAAAGAGGACAAACTTTAATTTCTTGGAAATTTTATTCAAGGCCAAATGTCGAAACAGTGACACATGTCACTTCATACAAGTTCGCTCTACGGAACCGTCTATAATCCGGTCATCGTGGGTGATTGGCTATAACTATTTCTTGAAAAATCCAATACCGATTAGACCTATGGGGTTGGAAAGACAACTCATATGGATACCATAGTATGAAATTTCAAACCTTCGAGATCTGAAATTACATAGATACAACATATTCAATATCGAGCTCCTAGAAGGAAAGAAAAATGATCATTGTAGTAAGCACCACACATCAACAATCAAGGGTAAGTATGCTACAACAAGGTATGTATTATTAGTTTTTGCATTTGAATTTTGAATATCATCTCTCACATGTGTTTTTGCATGACAGTGTAAGTATTTTTTTTGTGTATTGTTTTGGGTCTTGTTCATTAATGCATCTGTAGGAAGGAGGACACTTCAGGACAACTCAGACACATACTAGAAGGACATGTAGTGCCAAAGTACCATTACCTTAACCAAGGACAATATTACCTCAGTAGCTGCAACTGATCCAAGAAGCTACGTCAAGTCATGCGCCATTTCTTGTCAACAGTGAAAATTGTAAAAGAAAGCACAACAGTACCTTAGTAGCTACAACTGATCCAAGAAGTCGTGTCAAGTGAAGCACCAATTCTTGTCAAGAGTGAAAATTTTAAAAGAGTCATTATTGTAAAAATTCAATTTTCCTAGAGTTGAAGAGTCATTGTTGTGAGGTATATGATTCATTGTTGGATGATGTCATGGTAAGGTTGCAGGTCATAGTGTGATTGGGTAATCGGTCAAGTACAAGAAAATCATTGTAAATTATATTGTATCGTGGATCATTGTCCCTGTTATAGGAGTCCACACTATTATTTCATTTCTAGTCATTATAGGGTGGCAGGGAGGTGCTAGGCAGGCGCATGAAGTCACCTACAAGTTGGAGCCTATGAATACTTCAAGGTGGTAGGTTGGTCTAGGATGTTGGGGAATCCATTCAGTTGAATACTAAAGAAACTAGGGCATTGGGGCATCCATCCAGAGGGAGCTGGAGAAGAATTCTTTTCTAGAATTCTAGGAAGTTGTAACTTTCATTGCAGTTGGGGCTAAAGATTAAAGAATTTATTAGAAAATTGTTTGGTGGGTTTTTGACCCAGAAGGGGTTCTCCACCTAAAATTCTTGTACCGATTTTGTTCTTTTGTTTACTGTTGCTACTAGATAAACATTAATAATAATTTAGGATTAACTAATGCCCTAAAAATATTTAAAATTTCTAATTTCTAAGGAATAATGATTTGCCTCCCCTCTTAGTATTTCCAACAGATACAAACAATCCATACCTAAAAGCATGCTATATGATCCCAATGGAAATACATTCAGGTGTGTTGTTGCACGCATACCATTCAACTCAAATGCATAAGCTCTTACCCAATGATGAATTCTCTTCTTAGTACATGTAGCCAACTGCACCAACCAAGACTCTGAATGCACTTATTTTCTCAAGCCACACATATCCACCAAGTCAAGATTAACATAACTATAATTAGATTCATGGTCAATCAAAATAGAAACAAATCAACCACAGAGCTTACCTTCCATCTCAATAATGGATGCCTCATGATCTACCTACTTTTTGTCCACAATTGCATAAATCCGAGGAATTTTATGACCAACATTCCCAACTGTTTTCACCTCTTGAGCATTATAGATCTGGGGCCTACAACCCTTGTACAATGGACAATCCTTCTTATGATGATCTTTGCCACATATCCAACACTACAATGGATCCTCTACCATCACCTCTAGTCTACAACTCTCCAATTTGTGACCCATTTCCCTTCTGAAGTGCATTGAAATTATTGTAAAAAACCACATTTTCTTTCTCACCTGCATCCTAGGGTATTCCCTGCTTTGTTTTCCACTTAGCTCTAAATTTCTCGTTACCTTTAAAATCACTCTTAAGCTCAACTTTTTTCTTTGACTACTCATAACAATGCTTCAACTTTTGGATGGCCTCTTCCAATGATATAGGCTCATAAAACTCAATCATGTCTCTATATGTTGCTGGAAATCCACTAATGAATCTCTAAATATTAGCCTTCTTATCGAGTTAAGGCACATACCTCAATATCACCAAGAATATGCTAGTATACCCATCATCTATCATAGAACCCATATGCAGCTCATAAAACTCCTTAGCTTTGTCATCATATTACCTCTCCAACAAGTACTTCTTCTTAAAGAGTCTATTGAACTCATCCTGTAGAATTTCCTTATAGATTCAAACTGCTAATTGTAATTTACTAAAACAATAGACTTGAATCTACTCTACTCATTAGTGGAAACAATTAAACAACTCAAAATCATGAGGCATACAAGATAAAAAATTCAATTAACACATTACATAATCCTTTCCTCGGGAAAGCCATAACTAAAAACCCCTGCTATCTTTATATTGCGTTAGTTAGAAAATATGAGAAGATTACAATGCTTTGCTCAAGAGCGAGCAACCTCTGCACTATCTCTATCTGTCTCATAGCTTCCTAGACAAGCCCAAACTAAGACTTAACAAATTTTCTTCTTTCCCACGTCCCTATTTCCTTGCATTGTTTCCTTGGGAATTAGCCCCCTATTAATTAGGAAAATTCCTCAAAGGAATTGCGCAATCCATCATAGGCCTTCCTGTGACTACATGTACCACCTGTATAATTCAGATGATTATATAATTGATAGTCCACTGTCCCTGAACTCCAATATCAAATGGGTAACTTTTAGATATGACATGCATGACTTATTTAAGATTCAACCATCAATTAACTGGTTGATCACTACAGGGAACGCCACACTACTAGACCTAGACCTCCCACTAGTTCCTTCAACAATTGGAACTAGTTTAATTGACTTTAACTTAGTTAAACTGAATTAATCAATTGGTACTCAAATTAAACTCAACGAGGGCTTCTATAATGTAAGAGACGCTAGGTCTCCTATAATGTAGGAGACACTCTACATAACTCGTTTTTTTTCTTAGGCAAGAGATGGTCCTTCTATTGACTTAGGCAGGAAAATAAATTACAAAGGTTACAACAAGTGCACCGAGGCGCAAACCCCCACAAAGGAAGAGGGAAGAAGACACAACGTGCCTGAAAAAACTAAAACCAAGGCCGAGACAGCCCCAGAACCTTAAGTATGAACGTGGACCCCAAGTTAGCCACCAATGATCTGTCTCCTTTCTATCCGACGATCTAAAACCAAATCGCGCAAAGCAGTAGCCCACGGAATAACCCCTAACCTGCTTGACCATCGCTAGCCATCGATCTTCTCCTTCTGATCCGACGCCTAGTATCCATATCGCGCGGCTTAAAAGCACGATAAATACTGCGCGATGAGGGTGGTTGTCCTTTCCCGTCCCCTGCCACGTGTTGCTCTCTGAGTGGCATCGCTGGCTTTTCATGAAAACCATCTTTTGGTTTGAGGGCACCAGATGAAGGTGGTAAACCATAAGCAGTTTTGACCTTCCAGACCCATGAACTTGCACGACAAACTATGGCCGTTGATCTCTCCCCTCCTGATCTGACGGCCATAGTCAAAATCGCGCCGCCCATAAGCTCGAGGAATACCGCACAGTATTTTCTCTTCTTCCCCCGCCACGCGTCGCTTGCTAAGTGGCCTCGTTTACCATCCGGGAAAACCGCTTCTGGGACAAAGGGCGCCTGATGCGGGTGGTTTCTCTCGAGCAGTTTTTGAGTTTGGTTTCCTAATCCTCTGTCCTCCAAAGTATTACGCGAGGATGACATGCCCGGAAGGGTCATCTCATGCATGGAATGTCCTAGGATTTGTGATGGCATCCGTTGTCCTTCTTCACGGTAGCCCATTTCCTCATAGCTTTTTCCTTTTTGGCAGATATCCCCTAGCCCGATGACTATCTCTGTCCAGGCTTCCTGTGAGAACTTACAGTGCCCATCCTCTGAGAAATACTTATGCTTCATTGACATGAAGTGTAATACTGTCTCGTTGTCTATTCTGATATTGTTGTCTATCGCTGAGGGCCCGCATTGAGCATTCATCTCTCATTCTGTCATCCGTTACCTCTTCCCACCAGTAACACATGTCTGTAAGCTTACTTCTAACCCCCTCATTGGCAAGCCAATCCACCACTTTGTTGGCTTCCCTGCGAACATGCACAAACCTAAGAGTTCTTAGGATTCTTAGGTGTGATTGAATTCTTTGGTAGACTTGCAGAAGCTGCCAGTGACCTGAGATTTTCTCTGGTGTTGCTCCTGCGCTTATCTGCTTGACCGAATTAATTACTAATTCTGAGTCAGCCTCAATGATGACATTATGTATGTTGTGCTTGAGCATATTTCCAAGCATAGCTCCATCGCCATGAGCTCAGCCATATTATTGGTTGCCTTCCCTAGATAACTATAGAAAATGACCTGTGGTTTCCCTCCTCATCTCTCAAGACCCCTCCATAACCTGCTTCTCCAGGATTTCCTTTCGAGGCTCCATCTATGTTAAATTTCAAAAAACCTTGAGAAGGGGGTTGCCAGAAAGCCTTTCCTTCTGAGGTATTCTTGTTGATCTATAGAGGACACTGAGGGAGATGAACCTAAAGCTCCAACTTTTCCAGGATTCTGGCCTCTTTGTGTCCTAAGGGTTTTTCTGTAGAAACACCCCCCAGGATGTGGACAGTCTCCTTGAGTTGCTTAAGGATTAGCTTTAGGATGCTGCTTACCGGGCCCATTTTGTCTTTAAAAATCCTGTTGTTGCACTCCTTCCATACATTCCAGATTAAGAACCCTGGAGTCAATGCCCAGGGTGAGTTGATTGTATCATTATCCGAAAAAAATTCCTCCAGTTTTTCAGCGTGGTAATGATGTCATCTTCGTGCCTGTCAGTCTGCTCGAAGACATCTCCAACCCAGTTCCATAGTGTGGCAGTGAAGGAGCATCTGTTAAGGAGATGATTTGTGGTTTCTTCCTGCTGTCCACACAGGTGACATCTTGAGGGGCCAACAAAGCCTCTTTTTCTTAGATTATCCCATGTCAGAATCTTGCCCTGATGGACCAGCCACTTGAACAGTTTGACCTTCATCCAATGAGGTTTATCCCAGATTTCTTTCCAAGTCTTGTCAGTGCTTGGAAGGTTAAGCCCTATGGCTATTCTTTTGGCCTCTTTAAGGGTAAAGAGACCTGTCTTGTTCTTTCCCCATCTTAATTGATCATCCAAGGTTGAGGTTAAGATTTTCCTTTTTTCCAAAAGACCTTTAAGGGCTATAGCTTGAGTATTCAATATGCTCATCTCATTGTAAACTAGAAGTTTCCATATTCTCCATTTTCCATTGTTCCTTGATTGGTCCCAAAAGTCACTTACCCTCCTTAATCCTTTGTTGATGGTATCTGTTTGGATACTCACTAAATCCTCACTGCTGAGATTTCCCTCCTACTGCCAATTATCCTCCCAGAACCAGGCCAAATTTCCATTTCTGATCTCCCAGAAACTGTGTTTTTGTACTAGGGCCCTATTCTCCCAGGCCCTGTTCCAAACTTGAGAACCTTTTACTTGTCCTATCATTCTTATGAGGTTCATATCTTGCCAATTCATTGCATACTTTTGCTTCCATAGTTTTTCCCAGGGGGATTGTATTTCCTTTAGCCATCTCCACCAAACTTTAGCTCCCAGAACTCTGTTTAGAATTTCTAGGTCATGTAGACCCAGGCCACCATAGGATTTAGGTTTGCATACCCTTTCCCATGCCACCAGGGCCCATTTCTTCTTTTCTTCACCTTTCCCCCAGAGAAAGTCTCTTTGAATGTTTCGTATTTGAATACTGACCCTAGTTGGTGTCAGAATGGCTGATTGCATATAGATAGGGATGGTTTGGAGGATAGCCTTAGTGAGAATCAGCCTCCCTGCTAGGTTTAGGGCTCTGTTTTTCCACTTGTTGATTTTGTCTTTCAATTTATTTAAAACAGGCTCCCAGATGTCCTTGTGCAATGGTTTATTAGTGAGGGGAACTCCCAGATACTTCGAGGGCAATGAATCTCTCTGAAAGCCCAAAATCCTGGAAAGATTTCTTTGAATCGATATATCAGTGTTGAAAAAGAAAATCTTTGATTTATTAAGACTTACCTCAGTACCCGCTGCCATAGCAAACTCATGCAGAATTAGCTTGAATGCTTTGGCTTCCTTGACTATAGGTGTGCCTTGAAGCATGGTATCATCCACAAATTGCTGATGTGTCACCGTGTCCCCGCCTCGAGTGAGTCTCAGACCTTGAATTCTTCCCTCTGCCTTAGCAGAACTGATTGCTCTACCTAACCCTTCCATCATTAAAATGAAAAGGAAAGGGGAAAGAGGATCACCTTGCCTGAGACCTCTTGTAGGCTTGAAGGTTTTGGAGGGGGAGCCATTGAGAAGAATTGAACAGCTAGCAGTGGTAACTAGAGCCATGACCCACTTAATCCAATTATAGTCGAAGCCATATGCTTTTAGTACTGCTCTTATGTACGTCCAACTAAGCTTATCATAGGCTTTCACTATGTCCAGCTGAATTATCATCCCTGCCTGCTTATTGGTGATGAGTGAATGAACCACTTCATGTGCTTGAATTATGTTATCAAGAATTTGTCTTCCTTCCACATAGCCCATTTGCTCCTCTGACACCAGGGTTGGGAGGAGTGGTTTGAGTCTGTTGGAAATTACTTTGGATATTATTTTGTACACCACATTGCATAATGCTATAGGTCTAAATCTGTCTGGAGAGGTGGCCTTTTCCTGTTTGGGGATTAAGGCTATGAAAGATTCATTGAGCGCCCTCAAGACTTTTTTAGATCTACGTGAGTCTTCCACTACCTCCAGAATATCATGCTTTACAATCCTCCAGCATGTCTTGAAAAAGTCCACATTGAAGCCATTCAGGCCTAGAGCTTTCCCATTGTGCATCTCTGTGATGACTTCCTCAAGCTCTTCCTCTGTCACTGGTCTGTTGAGATTGTAATTGTCTTCTCTAGAGACTAGTTTAGGAATGTACTGTGTAAATTTTTCTGTAAACTGTGATCTATTTGTTGTAGTTTCCTCTGCAATTCTCTGAAAATGCTGGACTAGAACCTCTTCCATCTCTTCATGAGTGTTTCTTTCTACACCATGATGATCTGTAAGTTTCACAATTCTATTGTTGTTTCTGTGAGCTATGGTGGATCTGTGAAAGAATTTGGTGTTTCACTCCCCTTCCTTAATCCATTGGACTCTAGATTTCTGTCTCCAGAATATTTCCTCTTGTAGACATCTGTTTTCCCATTCATGCTGAAGTGACTCTGCTATCTCTTTCCTTTCCTCAGTGTAGCCTTCTGTGATAAGAATTTGGTTTATTTCCTTCAGTTTCTTTTCCACTTCTCCTTTAGCTTTGAAGATATTCCCAAATTCATTTTTATTCCACTCTTTGAGTCTGCCTTTAATGTGTTTGAGCCTGTGATGTAGAAGGAACATCTTTGTACCTTGCAAGTGTAGCTCTTCTTTCCACCATTTTTCAATGTTTGTGAGGAAATCTGAGTGCGTGAGCCAAACGTTCTCAAACCTGAAGGGGCTATTCCTTGGTTTACCAATTAGAGAAGCTTCCAATTGGATGGGCCAGTGGTCTGAACCACCAAAAGGAAGGATGAATGCTGTCAGGCCACTCCCCATGAGTAGAAGTTCCTCTGAGATAATAAATCTGTCTAATTTTGAGGCTACTTGGGTAGAGCCCCCTCTTTTGTTATTCCAAGTGAAAATACCATTGCTAGTGTCCATATCTACCAGTTTCATATTGGTGAGAAAGTTCTGGAAGGCAACTGAATCCCTACCAAGTGTTCTAGTTCCCCCTTTCTTCTCCGTGAGTGATTTTATCATGTTAAAATCTCCCCCTAGAATCCAGGGTAAAGCTTGATATCTCTTTTTCATATTCTCCAGTGTAGTGAGGAGCCAAAGTTTGTCCTCCACTAGTTGAGGACCATAGACATTGGTGATCATGTAACATTGCCTGTCACCTACAGGTTGGATTATCAAAGAAAGGTGGTGTTTGGACGCCTCTGCGTCAAGCATACCAAATTTCTGAGGATCCCATAGAGTGAGAATGCCACCAACAGATTTATTTGCCTTGACTTCAAGATATTCATATCTTTTTAGCCAGTTGCTATGTTTTTCTCTGACCTTTTCCACTGAGCATTTTGTTTCCTGTATAAACACTATGTCAGGTTTTTCCTCTTTGATCCTATTTCTTAGATTCCTCTGTTTTATTCTACTCCCAAGTCCTCTAATGTTACAGGTTGTGATCTTCATTGAGGTGGTGTTTTGAAGGAGTAACTAGAAAGGTATTTCATCCTTCCTGAGTCAATCATGAGTTTACCACAGTCTAGCAGCAATTATTTCTGCCTCTTTCTTCCTCTCCCTGCTTGGGTTTTTTGTCAATTTTCCCGTTATTAATCCTATTGAGGAAGCCCCTTTGTTTTCCTGGTTATCATGTCCCCTTTTGTCTCCAACAACTTTTTGGTGTGACTTGTTAAGGAATATCTGTTGTACCTTGTCAACTTCCTCCTGTGGTATGGAGTTTATTCCCAGGTTTTCTCCTCGTTCTAGAAACTTTTCTAGCTCTAGGTTCTCCCTTTCCAGGATCTCCTGTCCGTCTTGGTCCTCTGTACCACTTTCACTTTGAGTCATTTCATGGTCTTTGTCCGTTTCCATGGTACTCAATGGGTCTGCTGTGTGTTCATTTTGTTCCTGAGTGAACTCCATGCTGGTCTCTTTACCTTTCCCCCTTTCTGCCTGATTCTTCGTTTTCCTTTGATTGCCCTCATCTTCTTCTCTTTCTTCTAAGATCTCAAATCTATTGTGACTTCTTGTTTTGTTATCATTAGGATTCTTTTGTATCTTCCTTCCTCCTCCTTTCCCTTTTCCTCCCACTTTAGTAAAACCTGTATGGTCTTTTTCTTTACTGGTGTTTAGGTATTCCTCCCTTTTATTAAGAGGACAATCTCTGAATAGGTGTCCATGCTCATGACATTTGCGACATCTGAATGGGATATGCTCATAGTCAACTGTCTAAACCCATTCCTCATCATAGACTTCTAGAATGACCTCATCTGGAAGAGCTCCTGATAGGTCCATCTCCACACATATACGGGCATAGGAGGTATACTTACCTTGTAGTGTTGCCTCTGAAATCTTTAAAAAATGACCTAATTTATTGCCTATAGCTTTTAAAGACTCTGGCATCCAATAATCTAAAGGTAAGGAGTAGAGTCTGATCCATACCGGTACCGATGTGAATGTTTCTCGCTCCGGCACAAAGTTCATCGTCCATGGCCGCATATATAGACCAGCTGCCACATAAAAGTATGGTCCTCCTTCAAAAATCCTATCTCTGTCCTCCATATTCGTAAACACCACTGTAAAAAAACCTTTGGATCCAAGATGTATATTTAACTCCCCTTTTGGTTTCCAGTTGTATTTTATCCAAGTGTATAGCACTTTCTCTGTCAGCCAGATTCCCATAAACTTGCATATTATAGCATAGTTTTCCATATGATCCCTGTGCTCTTGCAGAGCTGGATCATTCAATATTACCCGCGGTTTAGTATTGGTCTTGGGTTTATAGGGCCCCATCTTGGTTCTATTCTCTGTTCCCTGACCTCTATCTTCTACTATCTTCTCCTATCGGTCTTCCTCGTGGGTCCCTTACTCTGTATGGGTATTGCTGTCTTCAGCCATCTAGGTTTCAGTATTTTTCGTCTTTTCCTCTGAGGAGTGTGGAGGCTTGTTCTTTCTCCCTGCACTTGATCTGTTTGAAACTACATTACTGTAGGAGGGAATTGAGCTCCCTCCTCCCTGTGCTTCCATGGTTACCTGTGTATCTCTGTCACTTCCTTTGTTGAACCGTAGAACCAGGTCTCTCTCTCTCTAGTTGTAACGCCGACTCATTCTGGGTAAAACAATTTTCTTATTGAGCGACACTCTACATAACTCAAGTTAGACCCTCAACTCGAATTAATTGAGCCAACTAAGTCAAATCAAATTATTTAACTAATACAAGTTGTCATGAGATGCGAAATTACAATTTTATTCCTAATTTAATTCAAGGAAAAAGTTAAATTAGGATTTTCTTGTTGCATTTTCAATAGTCCCTCTCAATAAGAAAGGGATTATCTTCTACCCTGATCCTACTTCTATGAAACTCAAACTTGCATCTTGACAATGCCTTTGTCAAAATATTTGCATCCTATTCCTTTGTAGGAATGTACTCATGTAACATGATTCTCCTTTACACACAATCTTGTAGATGGTGATACCAAATCTTGATATGCTTGGACTGATCATGAAAAATTGGATTCTCAGAGAGTTTGATAGAACTCTTATTGTCACAGTAAATAACTGTATGATCCATCTGTTCACCAAATAACCCAACAAGGTTCTTCCTCATCCGGTTAACCTCCCAAGTTGCTTGAATATATGCCATGTACTATGCTTTTGTCGAACTGAGTGCAACTGATCTTTGCTTCCTATTGTACCATAAAACAACTATTGACCCAATATTGAAGATTCCCCCTTATGTGCTCTTCCTTTCGGATGAAATCCCTACCCAATATGAATCTATAAATCCTTGAAGCTTCACTCCCTTTGTCTGTTTGTACCAAAGACTAAAATAAGTGGTGCATCTGAGTTATCTCAACACATGTTTAGCTGCCTTCCAATAGAGTTTAGTTAGTTTAACCATTTCTTTACTAAGTTGGTTAACTACAAAGCATATGTCTGATCGTGTGTTCAACAAGTACATAAGTGAACCCAAAAGCTTCGTGTAAATAGTAGCCTCCACTACTTCACCTGAAGCAACATCTTCCTTCCTCCAATTTCCTACTAGAGGAGTCTCCATGGGTTTCGTGCTCTCCATCTGGAACTTCTTCAATATCTCACTGGCATAGTTTCCCTGAGAGACAAACATTTCCCCACCTCCTTTCCATACTTCAATACCATTGAAATAATGCATGAGCCCCAGGTCCCTCATCTCGAATTATCTTGCAAGAGTTTCTTTGCAAGATTTTACCGGCTTCTCATCACCTGTTATCATGAACATATAATACTATAATTAATAATTTACCTTCAACCATAATGTGGTAAAGGTTCTCATATGCTCCACTTTTGGTGAGGCCCAACCTGGTGAAATAACTATCAATCCTCGTGTACCAAGCATGGGTGTTTGTTTCAATCCGTACATCGCTCTGTTCAGTCTGCACACATGTGACTCTTTGTTGAAGTTCTCAAATCCTTCTAGCTGCTTAATGTACACCTCTTCCTCAATCACACCATTTAGGAATGTTGTCTTCACATCCATTTGATGTATCTTCCATCCCATCTACGCTGAAAGTGCTAGAATAGATCTGATTGAAGAGTACCTTTCTACTGGAGAAAAGGTATCCTTGTAATCAATTCCATCCACTTGAGAGAACCCTCTGGCCACAAATTTGGCCTTATGTTTCTCCATGCTCTCATTTGCTTCTGGCTCTACCTTGTAAAGGAATTTGGAACTCACCACTGATTTGTCTGCTGGTCTTGGGACCACTTCCCAAATAATGTTTCTAATAATGGAATCATTCTCCTCAACCATGGAATCAACCCATACTGGTTTCTGCACTACTTCCTCGAAGGAGGATGGCTCAATCTCTACACTCCCACTCATTAGAGCCATGTAGCTAGTGTACTGATCTGGTGACCTCATCTGCCTGTGCTATGATGTGGATGCTCCCACAGTCTCTCTACCATCATGCATCAAATTTTCATCCTCTCTGGTGTGCTTCCTTACATCTTTGGAATTATTTGCGTGAGTGGATAGTTCCACTCTCTTATCCTCTGCATGTGGCTTCTCCACCTCATCTTGAGGTTCTTCCTTTAGAGCTAAAATCTCCTATTTTACATTCAACTGAAGCTCCCTCTTAAGGGAACATATCATGTCCCTCTCTTCATCAAACTTCATATATCTATGAACCACTGTCATCTTGTGAGATGGAAGGTAAGCCCGATTGTTGCAAGGTGCATCATTGTACCCTAAAAATATGCCTAACTCAGGTGTTGGTTCTAGATTTTTCCTTGCATCCTTAGTAACATGACAGTAAACTGATGAACCAAAGATCCTGAAGTGTGCCACATCTGGATTCTTACTTGAAAAAGATTCTTCTGTTGTATTCATCTCAAGAATTCAACGATGACTTCTATTCTACACATATATGGATGCATTTCTTGCTTCATCCCACATGTGCAATGGTAGGCCCTCCTCATGTAACATATCCCATCCAACTCCCACAATACTTATGTTCTTCCTTTCAACCACCCCATTCTATTGTAGATTATGGGGTGTTATTAATTCCCATCGAATGCCTTCTGATGAACATAATAGACTGAATTCATTTGACACATATTCTCCACTATTATTGCTCCTAAGAGCCTTCACTTTCCTGCTAGTTCTTCCTCAACAAGTTCTTTAAACTCACAAAATTTAGCAAACATCTAATCTTTCTTCTGGATGAAGAAAATCCAACACTGATGTGAGAAATCATCTATAAATATTACATAATACCTGTGCTTGGCCGTGGAGGTTGTAGATAATGGTCCAAACACATCTGAGTGAACTCTTTGAAGGATTTATTTCACTCGAATTTCCTTATCATGAAAGGTGGTTTTAGTGTACTTCCCCAATGTAAACCCTTTACATGTAGCTCTCTACTCTAGTGCACCCTTGGGAAGTACTATAGAAATATGCCTCATGATCTTCAAAAATATGTGGTGTAAGTGACCCAATATTCTATGCTACAAGTCCACGATGTCTTGTCTCTACGCCTTCTCTTCTTTGGTTCTCAAAGAAACACAATCTTCCACATCCAATTTGTAGAGGTTCTTCACCTTAACCCCAATCGACTTCACTTGTCCTAAGGTTATGTCATGAAGGATGTTAGGTCCCTATAATACTAGTGCATTCCCTTATTATTATTGTCATTGTATCCCATTACTATTATTGTTCTACCCATGTTGTCTCCATATTGTTATTATTGTGCCCCATCGAAGCCCACTATTGTTATTGTTGTGCCCTTACATTATTATTGTTATGTTGGCTCTGATGATATTATGACACTTTAGACTCCTATATATAGAAATTAGGTCTTGTCATTTGTATCATCGAAGAATTGGTCATTTGTGTAATGTAAAGGATATTTCCCCCTCGAAGGGGCTACTTTTGAAGTCGTTGATTTATCTCTTTCTTCTATTTTGTGAGCTAGTTGCATAACAATTGGTATCAAAGCTTTGGATTCTAGGGTTTCGCTCCTTCAAACAGGTCATCGTGGAATTTTCGCTATAACTTTTTCGACAAATCTTAAAAAGAGGAAATTAAAACCCATTTGACTCAAAATTGTGATGAACCTTGTGACTGAATTTCAGATCTTGTCTCGCTATATTTTCAGATATATGAGTTGAGGAAGTTAGGATTTT
This sequence comes from Pinus tabuliformis, assembly GCA_031772625.1. Taxonomy (NCBI): domain Eukaryota; kingdom Viridiplantae; phylum Streptophyta; class Pinopsida; order Pinales; family Pinaceae; genus Pinus; species Pinus tabuliformis. The sequence goes on from CM062807.1 coordinate 113,120,218, forward strand.
TGTACGGTCCCGAATTCGACCTCAAATAGGTCACCCTGGGAAAATGGTCATAACATTCTCTCTGAGAATCAGATTCAATTTTCCTAAAACATGATAGAAAGAGGATAGATTGTAGTTTGTTGGATATTTTTTTCAGAGCCGAAGGTCGAAACAGTGACATGTGGCATGTTGTACAAGTTCTCTCTACCGAACTAGTCTATAATTAGGTCATCGCAGTAGTTTGGGAATAACTCTTTCTTGGAGAATCCAATCATGATAAGACTTGAGGGGTTGGAAAGAGGACTCAAAGAGCTATCATACGCCAACGTTTTAGAACTTGGAGTTCCAAAATTACAAAGTTACAATTGTTTTAAGATAAAGCTCATACAAAGCGGAAAAAAAAAGGTGTGTAGTTTATTTTTTAAATTTGCATATGTTTTGTTTGAGAAAGTAGTTTGAAGTGATTCAAAGAGAATTTTGAAGAGTAATTATCAGGCATTGATGACCCAAAGAAATAAAATGGAAACACCTAGTAAGAAACCTGAAATCTCTACTATGACACATGAAGAAGAGGAAGAAATGCAACATGATATATCAAAATTACAAGACCAAGTGCAAAAAATCTCTCTCTCACAAAACGTAACTGAAGCTAAGATGGATGGTTTAAATAATTGAATGGAATCTAATATGGATGGCATGGAAGCTAATATGGATGGTATGGAAGAAAAAATTAAAGGTAGCATGGAACATTTGAATATAGATTTGACAAAGTTGCTATAAGAAATTCTTACTAATGGAAAAAGGGTAGTAAAGGAAACTCATGATGAGAACAAGATAAATGTTAGTCATGATTTCATAGACTCTAACGTTGGATTGAAGACACACCATTTTCCAAAGATCAATATGAGAAATTTTGATGGCAAGTATCCCGTAACATGGATACTACAAATGGAGCAATATTTCGATCTCCATAATGTGAAAAACACACAAAAGGTAAGCATTGCAACTTTATATTTGGAACCCAATCAGTTTGTATGGTATTGATGGCTTTTCTCTCATAAAAAAATTGTCAGTTGGGAAATTTTTTCAGAAGAATGGTAGCACATTATGAGGATACAAGCAGAAACACCTTTTTTAGCCAATTGATAAATCTAAAAAAAAAGGGTTCAATGGTGGAGCACATTGAGGACTTCCAAAAATTAAATATATGGGTAAAAGATATTCTAGAAGAGCATAGGATTGATGTGTGCATAGGGACTTTAAAGTATAACATCCAACATGAGGTTCATCTTTGGGAACCTGATTCATTGGAGAAGGAATTTAGGTTGGCAAGGAAAATTGAAAGCAAAATTATGGCAACAAGGAAGCCTACCACTCACAAATATAAATATGGAAGTGTTGTCTCCCATATCCTTCTAAAAACCTACAAGGTTGACACCACAAAAATTGGAAGAAAAAGGGATTTGCTACAGTTGTGATAGAAAATACACTAATGTTCATAAGTGTGCTGAGAAGAAATTATTTTACATAGATTGTGAAGAGGAGGAAGAAAAGGAACAAGAAACATCAAAACAAGATGATACACACCAGGAACAAACCCTAGAGAAAGAAGAAATGAATCCGGACATATCTTGTAATGCATTGGTCCGAATTACCACTCCTCAAACTATCAAGATAGAAGGACATATCAAGAAGAAAAAGGTTTTAGTGTGGATTGATTCGGGCAGTATAATTTTATTCATTGTAAGAGAGCCAAGGAATTGAATTGCTTCCTATATCCAGCACCAGAGTGTTAACTGATGGTTGCAAATGGAGGAACCATAAATTGCTTTGGAAAGGTCCATAATATCAAGCTATCCATGGGAGAATATGTGTTGAATAGTTCAATGATTTCCATTCCAATGGGTGGTGTTGATGTTGTACTAGGAATCCAATGGCTACAATCTTTGTGTATTATAAATTTTAATTTTCAAGAACTTTTCTTGAGATTTTTTTCGGAAGGAAAGGAAGTGTAATTAAGGGGTATCACGGGGAAACTAGCAAAGATAATAATATCTAATAGCATGAGAAAGCTTCTAAAGAAAGAACAATGAGGTGTAATTGCACAATTATGTTCACTAGAGGTTCCCACATCGAAATCATCTATTTCTCTAGATCTCCAAAAAGTATTAGACAATCATTAAAAGTTATTTGAGACTCCAAAAGGCCTCCCACCTATTCCTAATCATGATCATGCTATTCATTTGATTCCAGGAAGTTTTCCTCCAAACACCAAGCCTTACGGATATCCCTATTCCCGAAAGAGTGAAATTGAACGTATGGTTGCAGAAATGCTAGAGGATGGTATGATTCAACCTAGTCAAATTTCTTTCTCTGCTCTAATAGTTTTGATGCAAAAGAAGGATGGATCATGGTGCATGTGTCCGGATTATAGGGAGATCAACAAGCTCACTATTAAAGATAAATTTCCCATTCCTGTCATTGATGAATTATTGGATGAATTTCATGGGGCAACTTACTTCACTAAGAGGAAAGACCCATTGCTTTCGAAAGTCGTCCAATCAAAGGAAATTATTTACACAAAGATATTTATGAGAAAGAAATGTTGGCAATACTACATGCACTTAAGAAATGGAGACCTTATCTAATGGGAAGACACTTCAAGGTAAAAAAAGATCATGATAGTTTTAAATTCTTTTTAGAACAAATATTATCTTCAGAAGAACAAAAAAAATGTGTCCCAAAGATGTTGGGTTATGAATTTGAAATCCTCTACAAAAAAAGGAAGAAAAATGTTGTTGCAGATGCACTCTCAAGAAAGGATGAGGATGTGGAAGCATTGATTTGTGCCATTTCTATTATCCAACCAGATTGGATAAAAAAAGTAAGGGATGAATGGAAGAATGACGAAGAAGTGTGGGCACTCATTCAAAAGTTGCAACAAGATCCCAGTAGATCTGATACATTTAGCTAGAAAAATGATTTGTTATGGTACAAAGATTGCTTATACCTCTACAAGAATTCTGAACTCAAACAAAATATTCTTCTAGAATTGCACACCTCTCGCTTAGGAGAGCATTCAGCATTTTTAAAAACTTACTAGAGGGTTAAGAAGGAATCTTTTTGGGATGGCCTTAAATATGATATTCAAAAGTTTTTGGTGGAATGTTTGGTTTAGAAACAAAATAAAGTTGAGATAATTAAGACCCCAGGTATATTACAACATTTATCTATTCCAACTCAATGTTGGGAGGAGGTTTGAGTGGATTTTATCATAGGTTTACCCAAGTCTGAAGTAAAGAGTGTCATTGTGGTGGTAGTTGATAGACTTGACAAGTATGCAAACTTTTGTGCATTATCTCATCCATTTAAAGCCTATACAATTGTTACTTCATTTATGGAAACAATTCAAAAGCTACATGGAAACCCAAAGATTATTGTAAGCGACAGAGATCCTATTTTCACCGGAAATTTTTGGAAAAAAATTATTTTATTGTGTCGGTACTCAATTCGCTGATATCTCATATTATCATCCTAAATCTTATGGGAAAGCTGAGATAGTGAAATGTTTTTTGGAAGGATATCCTTGTTGCTTTATATTTGATAAACCGACACAATGGTTCAAATGGTGGCCTCTAGCTGAATGGTGGTATAACACTTCCTTCCATACAACAACAAAAATGACCCCATTTATGGTACTTTATGGATATCATCCACCGTCCATCACATCATATTTAAGAGAAAATTCTAAGGTTCAAGCAGTGGAAGATCACATCAAACATCAACAAAAAATTCTCCAACTCTTAAAGGATAACCTCACTTTGGGGCACAATAGAATCAAACAATAGATAGATCAACATCATAGCGAAAAAAGTTTTGATGTAGGTGACTAGGTATTTCTACGACTATAACCATAGATACGAATTTCCCTCAAGCAAGCTAAGAAGGATAATAAATTATCACCAAAGTATTATGGTCTGTACAAGGTCTTGCAAAATATTGGTACTGTGGCATACAAATTGGAACTTCCTACATCTTCCCGAGTGCACCTGATTTTCCACGTTTCATGCTTAAAGAAGGTTATAGGTGACAAGCTCCCAGTTCAAACAATATTTCCAGAACTTGATGAGAAAGGAAAAATCATATTGGAACCTGAAGCAGTCATAGAAAAATTAACTTGACATCTACGAAATCGATCAATTTCAAAGTATCTCATCAAGTGGAAGAACTTACTCGCTGAAAATTCCACATTGGAGGATGAGAATTGTATACAAAAGCATCCAGAACTACTCAAGTGTTGAGGAAAACACTTTTTTGAAGGAGTGGGGCATGTTAGGTCCCTTTAATAGTAGTGTATTCCCTTATTATTATTGTCATTTTAGCCCTTTATTGTTATTTTTGTGCTGATTTTGTCCCCATATTGTTATTATTATGCCCCATAGAATCCCACTATTTTTATTGTTATGCCCTTACGTTCTTATTGTTATGTCGGCTATGATTATATTGTGACCCCTTAGAATCCTATATATAGAAATGAGGTCTTGTCATTTGTATCATCTAAGAATTTTTCATTTTTGTAATGTAAAGGAGGTTTCCCCCTCGAAGAGGATAGTTTTAAATTTGTTGATCTATCTCTTTCTTCTATTTTGTGATCTAGTTTCATAACAAAGGAAAGCCTTTCCCTTACTAAATATCACATCGTAGCCACAGTTCTCTAACATGGCAACTAAAACCAAATTCTTCTTCAGACCGGGAACATACATGACATCTTTTAATGTGAGAGGAGAACCATACTTCGTATAAAATGTAACAGTACAGATGTCGGTCGCGCTATACCTTCCATCATCTCCCATTTCTATGTGCATTTGGAGGTCCTTCTCCTCCAAGTCACTGAAGAATTATTTGTTGTCGATCATATGGAATGAGGCTCTACTATCTAGATACCACACACTACCCATCACCAATGTCACCATGGAAGAAATGAGGCTGAAATCCAGCTCAAATTGTGAAGTAAGAGCTTCATGTGTCTCTCCTCCTGAGGACTTATTTCCAACCTTCTTGTGCAAAAACTAGTGGCATAGTTTCCCAACTATGATAGTGAAAACATTCAATCTTCATCAAATCCTTCTTCTTACCACCCTGACTAGAATCTGATTTGGAATGGGATGACTTCCCTTTCCCTTTATTTTCCTTTCCATCTAAGGAAAAATTATCCTCATCATCATTCTTTAATGAGGATCCATCTCTTGCATTCCATCGAATCTCTTCTTGCACCAAGTCGGACCACAAACGCTCCATGGTAGTTTCTCCCTCCCATTTATTGAGTCGTAGTAGTTGTGCCATCTCTTGGGAAGGCCTAGAAGTGCTAGGATGACCAGATCATCTTCAACAATTGTAACACTGACACTACCGAGCTCATCCTAACGTTGGGTGAACTTAGTCAAGTACTTTGGTACTGTGTCTCCCTTCTCCATATTGATTTTTTGAGCTTGTCTTCTAGTGTGAGCTTCATGTGGTCAGTGCTATATTGAAATAGCTATGCCAATGCCTTCCACATTTCATATGATGTCTCATTATTGTGGAGGTTAGATACAATATGATCTTGAACTCCATCTAGGATAATCCTTTTCGCCTATGCAACAAATTTTCTCCACTCTGCCAAATCTTGAGCATTAGCTGTTGGAGGCTTAGGAATATATTTGTTTATGAATTCTTTAATCTAATTTTCTTCCGACACTGCCTCCATGATTTCCTTCTAAGAAATACATTTCCAACTACTGTCAAGGGAATATTCTTGTCTCAATTTGTAGAACAAAATCCTCCTGGATTTGAAATATGATACTGCAAATTTGATTTCACCTACAAAATAAAAACTCCTATTCTCCTCTTCTAGAGTGATTTCTGCTCTGATACCATGTAGAAATTTCTTGTGGATTCAAACTACTAATTGTAATTTATTAAAACAGCAGACTTGAATCTCCTCTGCTCATTAGTGGAAACAATTAAACTATCACGAAATCATGAAGCATACAAGAGAAAGAATTCAATCAACACATTACACAAAGATTTCCACGGGAAGTCCACATCTAAAAACCCCTTCTATCTATATATTTCATTAGTCAAAAAATATGAGAAGATTAAAATACTTTGCTCAAGCTCAAGCAACCTATGCACTATCTCTATTTGTCCCACAACTTCGTAGACAAGCCTAGTCCAATACCTAACCAATTTTGTGCTTTCCCAAGTCCTTATTTCTTTGTGTTGTTTCCTTGGGAATTAAGCCCCTATTAATTAGGGAAATTTCTCAAAGGAATTGCACAATCCATCATGGGCCTTCCTCTAACTCCATGCACCACCTGTACAATTTGGATGATTATACAACTGATAGTACAATGTCCCTAAACACCAATCTCAACTGGGTAAATCTCATGTTCGACATGTATGAGTTATTTATGATTGAATCATCAGTTAATTGGTTGATCACTACATATAGCACCACACTACTAGACCTTCCGCTAGTTCCTTCAACAGTTGGAACTAGTTTAACTAACTTTAACTCAGTTAAACAGAATTAATTAATTACAACTCAAAATAAACTCAACCAATGATCCTATAATGTACAATATGCTCTACATGACTCAAGTTAGATCTGCAACTTGAATTAACTAGGCCAACTAAGTCAAATTAACTTAGTTAACTAATACAAGTTGTCATGAGATGTGGAACTACAATTTTGTTCCTAATTTGATTCAAGGACAAAATTAAATTAGGATTTTCTTGTTGCATTTTTAACACATCCCAAATCAAGCCTTCTTCCGGAATTCCCTCGACATTCTTCACATCTTCCCACCAAATATCTTATTTCCATTTGAGACTGAAGGTGGCTATCTTGCCTTTCATGTTCTCTGAGTAACTATGCAATCTAAATAATTTCTTCATCCCAAGCATCCATGCCTTTGCATCTTCTTATTTCTTCATCTCTCCATCGAATGTAGGAGGCTTAACTTTCTTGAAATCCTCTAGCAAATACTCACTCCTCATATAAGGATGATGGCAGTGATGACTGTGATGATGTCTCCTAGATGAGGATCTATAATGATTCCCATACATACCAATCCTCCTGTCTGGTGTATCCAATGACCTGCCACCTCTGAATGTGTACCCTCTATCCAACCCATATCTAGACCAAGACCTGCTACCATATGTTCCATTAGTTTTTCCTGCCTGCTCTTGATTGATCCATGATTATCTCTGTTTCTGCAACTTCAACAAGCTCTAAAGAATCGTTGCATTGACTTCTACTTGCTTCTCCTGAGCCCTTGTAAGTCTTTCCTAAGCCTCAACCAACCTATCATTGTTTTCTTTACAACTTCTGATCTCTTTCTTCAAGCTCCTCATTGTATACCAGAAGAATATTCACCTCCTTGCTACCTAACTAATCAATAGGGAGATTCATGAGAAATGTAGTCTACCATTTTTATCGTCATATTTAATTATCTTCTTCCCGCAAGTGTACCATGTTAGATAAACCAAATCGATACCAAAATCAAATCCATACCTCAGTGATATTCAGGGGAGGGTTATCTCATCTCCAAGATCAATCCAAATTATCCTGTACATGTATAATCATAAACACATCAATATAACAACATCATACATGACCATATCAACTATATAGCATGAACCCATGCATGAAAACTACAACCATGAAAACATCATAATTTACTCAAAGAGAGCACAACTTTCTCTAATGCGACCCTATAATGCACTCCTCCCACATTTACCCACTTTCATCAGTTTACAAGGGATAAACATGAGCTGGGGGTCACTATGATAAGACTCAACCTCCTATATGACCTTAAGGAAATGGATTCGACAAATTAATACCTTACTAACTTCCCTCAGGTGCTACAAGACCTACTGGAGTAAGCCAAACCCTCTAGGTGTCCAACCCTTAAGATAACTCTCTTTTTCATTGAACTAGAACCTCAACCGCTCCCTTTGCCAAGGTATACAAGTGACTATATCCCTCCAATCACTCCCATATACATGCTTGCTAGCGACTGTGGAATTTTCCAGTAAGTTCTATGCTAGTGACCCTAAATTTTGAGCCACTTTTTTAGGGCTAGGACTTAGGCCTCTGCCCAGAACTCAATGAAATTTCCAACAATGATAAATGAAATAGAGACAAATCTTGTAAACCAAAACTTGAACCAAGACTTGACCTGACCTCTCCCAACCTGGAATGACATTCCATCAAACACCTGGTAAGCATGCAATCTATAGGTCATTTATGCATATTTAACATAAGGATATGGAAACTTATATGAGGTTTAACAAGAAGGGCCAATGACTTCTTACAATAGTTGTGATCACACCAATTAGGTCATGCATTCAATAACCATACATCCATTAATAAAAATGTGATAAGATCCATAAATAGATTTGTCAAAGAACCATGCTTATTACCAACATATAACCAGATAAATAACACTAGTAGAACAACCATTTAAGCCACACAACAAAAAGTTCATTTACTCATCAAAAGTAATAGAAACTTATCTCTTATTAAACATATGAAAAATCCAACCAGGTCCGGGACTTCCATGTATTGCTCGACCATAGATTGGACTGAACCAAATCTTTCTTTTAGCCAATCACCCTCATGCCATATTCCAAGCATGAATATGGGATCTTATAGGATAAACCAATCCATAAACAACCAAGGGAATCTAGAGGTTAAACCACCTCCACCCTCACCATATCCTGATCTCACCTAAACTGATTTTGAGTTCACAAAACCAAATCGAGCTTGGATGCCTCAGAAATCCTTCACCATCCCTTGAGGAATTTTAGTGTCTCCACCCACTTGTTGAGGGCTTCACGGAGAAAGTAATCTCCACCCCTAACCCTTGGGATTTTCCTGAGACCACCTCACCTAGATAAAAAACCTTATGGCAATTGAAAGCTCAACTGAGAATGAATCCCATCACACCATGGTTATCCAGAAATGGAAATGCAAGACCAAAACCACTATCAAAACATAGGAAAAATGCATGCCACTAACAACAAATAAATCAAATATACACATGTATATAACATGCATGTCAAAACCACCTAGTAAATCATAAATACACCATGTTACCTACAAGTGTTACTATTGAAGCTACTTGATTAAACTTTTCCTTGCTTGATCCTTATTTTCCTTTGCTTTCCTTGTCCTTCCTTTACTTGCTTTATTTCCTTCTCCTCTGTGTGTTGTTCTCCTCTCTGATACTAATCTTAAAATTGAACTGAAAAAAAGGCTACAAACTAATATCTAATGTCTTTTTATTCTCGATGACTCTAATTTCTTCATTTTCCTTAATTTTCCTATAATATCCTCCTCACATGAAACCTATGCACTTCCACCTTCCTTTTCTCCTAATTTCCTTTATGTTTATAAATAAAATGCATATCATACATTTTTTCCTTTTGAAAACCTTTTCCATTGCCTTTTGCAATTTCCCCTTAGCCATAAAGACAACAAGTGATGCCCACTAGGATATTTTCCCAACATTCAGCTTGGAGTAAGTGTTCCTTGACATTGGTCTTATTTTTCCTTATTAATTTTATTACATGAAATTTTAACCCGGGGATGTTACAAAAACCTTCCAAGCTTCCAAATTGTAATGTTCAAATTGACAATTCTTTTTCATCGCCTTATGATTGTCATAGAAATTATGTGAGAGAGGCTATATGTTCCAAAAATTTATCACTTGGTCAACATTAAAGGAAGAAGTTGTAACATTCCAAAAAATTTCAAACACATTGAAATAAAAATATTTTTAAACTTGAAATATGTACTTAGGAAAGTTGAAATACATCAAATTATGATACCCACAAGACAATTAATTCTTAGAGTGTATTAATTTCTAAAACTCTAGGTATTTTGAGGAAAGGAATTTGGCCATTGAAATATTTTCCAAATAAACTGAAGGATAACCTTAGTAAAAATTTTAAAACAGTAGCACCATCAACTACCACTGATCCATGGAGTGAATCATTCTACTTACTCACTTCAATGGCCTATGGATGATGATAGCATCACTCTCCTATTTTTGAAGAATCGACCCTTCTCCTCCAAAATCTCACTATCCTCCCAAGGCATAGGATAGATCCTTAAAAGTACCCTCCTCTTGCTGTAAATCACCCATTTTATGGGGATTCTTCCCTAATTGATGGCACAAACCATAATCTTGCAGTGCCTAGTGAGCTCTAAAACTACCAAAACTTTGCAAGAGACTTTGACCTTAGATTCCATGGGATCCCAAAATTGCACATTTTTCCATGAAGAAAAAGAAAAATGGATACATTCAACATCGATCAGAAACAATGAGACTGATTATTATTAGGATGAAGCAATAAGTGTCCATTTAACAACTCTTTTTTGCTACTTGAAAATATGAGGGTAGGAGCAAGTCGGTCGCTTGGACTTATTCAAAGAATTAAAAGCAGAGAAATAATGGATGTTCATTCTCTCTATAAATATTTGTCAATCCTTGAACATTTTTAATGTTGAAAGTGACAATAAATATAACATATGTCCCCTCTTTGGTGTGCAAGATTATGACAGACGTGGGACTTGTTACATAATGGCCAACAAAATTCTGCTTAGCATCGACGCTTTCGGAAACACCCATGAACTGGGTGAAGTCTCACTCGATATGCTAATGTGTGACCATCCGAACTAGGTTTCCATAGTCTGACATGAGTGTTTGTTACCTACATTGAACTCGCACCTAACACGCACTTAACCATTGAAATAGTACTGAACATTGCGCAGTTCATTAATCTCTTTACCTCACCAGACAACACAGAAGTCAAAGGTGACATCATATGGGAGGTCACATTAAGTTACGTTCTCATCCATTAATAGTTATATCAACATTCCCAATGTTTAGCTCCCTTTCAAAAATAAATTCTCTCTAAAAATATTTACCACTTTATAACCATCTTAACCATTATTCACATTTACAAGCATTTAATACTATAATAAACCAATTAAGATGTAGAAATCCCATATGACATATTCATCATTATCCATTCAGACATCATCATAGAAAATAGGGGGAAACCATAACATTGATCACTTTACATTATCGGAAGAGAAAAAAATGCACTTTGCACTAAGTTATAATCAAGAGACCAACAGTCTCACCAACCTTCTAGACACATACCATACACAAACAAGAACAGATCATGAAAAAAAATCATAGTATAAAATCCCAAAATAAATACAAATATAACCATTTACAGTAAGGCTTCCTAACAACTACTGACTTTAATATATGCTTATGACTCGTAACATATAGAAACAAAAATCAAATAACTAGAAGAAGGATCCAACCTTCAACTTTCTCCTTCATCTGCTCATCCAATGTCTAGCATCAAACTTGCAATCTGTCTCCAGCATCCCTTTTCATCATTACCTGGAAGCCCTCAAATCTTCTCAGCCTTCTACCCAATCGCTCCATCTATCTTGTAAACCATTGAGGTATTTCATGATCCCATTCCCAAGTTGGCCCTTGCGTAACAATGACCCTTAAAAATATCTTCTTGTCAAATTGCTCTATTCTGTGATTCCTCCTTCTGTTGCAAAATAACATTAATCTCCTTCCTACCATGACATCCTTTATCAACTCCATCATGCTACACAATCCTAACTTCCAATATTTCCTCATATGTTCCTTCCATCCTAGGGTGCCATTATATTCTTCATGTGTAGCATTTGTCTGTGTTTCACCTAACATCCTGAGCCAACCTATGTTGCACACCATCCATACCTTTTGCACCCCCTCCATCCTTTTGCACATTCCTATGCTTAGCAAAATTTAGCAAAAACATCTATGGGCTCCAACATGAGCCTAAAAAAAAAGGCTCACCTCGAGCCACTCAATCCATCTCCTATCCACATGAATTTAGTAATCCTATACTATTACTAAGGTTGTCTTCATGCTTCGGCTATAGTGCACACATGGGAAACAGGGAACCCAACCATCCTAGAGCTCTCAAAATAGGTTACGATGGAAATGACGCTTCTTCCCTCCTGACAACGGGGCCCTTAGAAAAAGAATCCTTGCCACAACTATCGTTCAACAGCCAAGTTCTATGTATATCCCTGGTATTTATCTTCGTCTTACACTTGTACCTTCTCCATTCCTCAACAATGATAGGCAAGACCTCGACTTGGTATCTTTTCTCATGAAATAAGTCTCAATATTGTCCACTTTCCAAGGTAGGGGTTATGTCCTACGCAACCCCACACAATGTCATCATGCACTAGGAAAAAACCTCATCCTACTACTAAAGTCCCCCTGTTGGAGACTTCTCTGACACCGTTCTGTGATATGGACTCGCAAACCCTTCCTTCAAGTGGTTTCAGACGAAAATAACTGGTGCGACTATAACTTTACATGAGAACCATCTATGTGAGAGATGGGGACCCTCCTTTGTCTGGGCCACCTGATATAGCTTAACCACCATTCCTGCATTACATCTTCCATTATGGTTTTTCCGGCCTAGGCTTCTATAATGTAGTCTCTTTTTCCACAATTTCATCCTCTTATTTTTGTCAATCGATGGGGTGTCTCTTTCTGCCATTTCTTTAACTATTCTCATACTTCCTTCAACTCCCTTTATCCATCTCCAAAAATATACCTTCTTCTTCATGCCACCCTTGTGCGATCCTTCCTTCTTCAATCTTGAACAATCCTTATTCCTTCTACTCTTTTGTTATCCTTAGACTTCCTCTCAAGCATTTATCTGTTCTCCATATATCATGTGGGTGGTATTTTATAGTATTCCATGCTTCCTGATTCCTTCTGTAGATGATCATGACATTAATCCCCACATTATTATTTTATGATATGGATCCTTAAATTTCTTCACAAATCTGATAATAATATTCTTTTGTATCGGCTTGATACGGTGGTTTGCACGTGCCCTCCTTTCATTCGAATTACTTCCAGCTTATTTTATTTCATTGAACTAAATATTACCCTATTTAGCTCCTTATCCCAATAATCCATGGTTCAATATAACAACTCATGTGCTCCCTCTTACAACTGAATTCAAATTCAAAAACTTATTCAACTGCTTTCTTCCAATTTAACTAGAACTACCATAGTGGGGATGATATTTTACGCATAATTTTCATGATGTGGTTTTGATCCCGCTTTGAATCTCTGAACATTCACATGTTGGAGTCTGCCATCACTGGTGTAATCAAATCCCAAGGATACAATTCTTGTGGTCCCTTTTAAATTCCCCATAGGATATTTTTCTAGTGGGTTCATCCCCAACACATTTGTATTTTCTACCTTATCAATAATTATTGCCCCATCTTCTTCCCCTTTATAATTGTTCCTTTGGGAACACAGTGTTAATTTAATCTATCAATTTTTAAGAACTTTTATTACTTACCATCACTATTCATTACCACTATATTATACATACTCTTATTCTATGTGCATCACACTTTATTTATATATAGAAGGAGTAACACCTCCTTTCACTCATCCTTTAATACACTTAGCCACCTTCCCAAAAGGTGGCATGCATTCTATTTTCTTTTCCTTTACTTTTAATTGTAATCTTTAGACTTCCCCGCTTAAGTTTAACCTGGATGTCGATAGTTCCTACCACTCTTTTATCTAGGTTGGAGAGCAGATCCTAGTACTCATGCAGAAAGTCCACAACCTTCTCGACAGTGTCATCATCCCAATAATATGTAATGGCTACCATCCTAGGACTCCCCTCTATCTCGATATTCACCTTCCAAGTTCTAATAGGTTATGCATAGTCTGCAAACTTCTATGGAAATCCTCCTACTGTGTGCTCACCTTCCACTTCCGAAATTTTAATATTTTGGGGATTATTGCCATCCACTCCCTATTATGCTACATTGTAGCATTCCAAGAAATCTTGCACCCACTGTAAATTTTAATGTGAAGAACAAAATGGCCCACTCCTAACCATTATTGGTTCCTTCACAATGAATATCTTCCATCGCAACACCTTCAAAGCTTCATCCAACGCTAGATCTTCTTCTTGAAATATTAACCATTTCATTCCAATCTTGAGTTCCTATGTGCACTTCCAACTCAATATACCAGTTAGCTGGGATGGTATCTAAAGTGTGGATGGATCTGTGCACCCACTCTTACTACGACATTCTTCCCTTGGCCATGCTGCCACACACTGCTTTAGGTGAGTCCTCGGGAACTCCATGCCTGAATATTTCTCTCTAGGGACTCTATAATTTGTCCCAAATCTAACCTTCATAATTTTCTTACATTTCTTCCATCTCGTAACTCATTCTTTATGTGCATCCCATCACTTGGATGGAGTCACACGCAACATAATGTCCAACACAAGCATTCTCTGACATTCTGGTATATGGTATTCATATTCCTATACAAAAATATCTACTTTGGATAACCCATCAAAGTGAGGTGGATTATGCACCTTGGTTCCTATCCAACGCACCATCCTTGTAGCATGTATGCACCTCCATGTACTAACTTCTTGTAGTAAGTTCTACCAATTCACCAAGCTTCTTCCGAATCTGGAGAGTGGGATCCAATGTTGTGCCATCTCAACAATCCATTAACTTTCAGGTTTACATAGTCTCCTTTTCGAGTAGTGACATTATAAATATATTTCAACTCCTCCGAATTAAGCTCTCCTTTGACTGGCTCAATGTACCAGTCTCCCTCACGCATATCTAATGATGCTATAACTCATATGTCCCCACCTTCAACAATCATTTGTCATTTTTTTAAATTAATAATTACCTGGTTATGAAAATCCCAATTGACCCCTAATAAAGTAAGATAGGGATTGATATCATCCATAAGCTCGATCACCTCAAAATTAGTAATGATTGACACCTCGTCAATATCCACTAGTACTCACAATCGTCTGATAGGGAATATCCTATGCTTGTTTTCCAATATGAACTGAATTAGAGACCAAGTCAGTTTTAGCTTCCCCATCATCTCCCATTTTATTTTTCGTAGAATATTTAGATATGACGACAAGTCCAAGATGATGTTATCCATATCACACTCCCTAATTTTTTCTTTGAATCATAATTCTTTACTGGTCCTCTTCCAATGAGCTACTTGATTCACGGCTTGTGATGAAGCTTATATGGTAGTTATCTCAGGCCCACTAGCACACTACTCCACCATCTTCCTAAAATTTTCTAAAGCCTAGGGATCCTTTAACAACTCTAAAAATATTTGCAAAAGATCTAAATTGGATCTACTACTGTCTTATGCTCCCCATGATCCGGATTTAAATAGGAACGCAATAAAATACAGAGATAACCATAAAGACAGATATGCAGCAGAAATAATACCTCAATTCATTACTGTAAAACACTGAAATATGCTTACAAACATAAATGGAAATGAACCAGCTAGGGCGATGGTAGCTTATCTCTGAGAAGAGATGTGGTGGCTACATGCCTCTGAACTGTCTTACAATGAGGCTCGAAGGCCTATTTATTGTTGAGAAACAATGGAAAACCCTTCACATTCCAAAACCTAACCCTAGAAGATGAAACGCCAAATTGTGGGCCCCGTTTTTGGGTAAGTTGGTACGTCAACTTCCCGGGGTCGCGAATTGGTCGCACTATCTCCGTTTGACATGAATGATAGCCCGTTGGAAAGATCTCTCCGAGGACTATGACGGAAAAGACGATTTTTATCAAAAAAATCGTTGGCGGTGGATTTCCCAAAAAACGTCGTTTAGGGCCTCAAAACGGCTCCGGAAGTTTAGGACCCGAAAAACTACTAAAAATAGTAAACTATGCTATAATTAAGGAAACTGAAAAAAACTGTAACAAGCATTAGAGGGGATCCAAGTGGAATTAGCGGGTGGCCACCAATATCCACCTGGATCATTCCTCCCCCCTTAGGAAGCAATGGTCCCCATTGCGTTGAGTTCCTCCATGAGATGAGGGAACTTCTGCTGCACTTGGTCCTTGGTGAGCCACTTGCCCTGGTGAAGGAGTTGTCTTGTTTTGACAACTCGATACAGTTGGATATTTTGCTGGCGAGTGTGCTTGATCTGTGTGTCCATGATCCGATCAGTTGCAGCTTGTTCCATGCAAGCTGAATTTAACTCTGTGGGTGTGAGTTGTTCTGCAATGTCGGACGTGTCTAGTAATGGTGGAAAGTATGGCCGAAGGCGGTCGACATTGAACACCGGGTGCAGGCCAAGGAATGGGGGAATGCTGAGCTCAAATGCATTCTCTCCCACAGCCTTGGTAATGGTGTAAGGGCCATATCGGAGTGGTCTGAGTTTCCGATAGGCTCCGGTAAGGTGTTCCTTTTGCAAATGTAACCAGACTTTGTCACCCACTCGAAACTTGTGTAGCACCCGATGTTGATCATGTCGCTTCTTGTACATGGCGTTTGATTTCTCCAGAATGTCATGGACCTGCTGGCGAATATGTTGGATGTGCTCAATGAAGCTGTTTGCCTTATCTGTTTCAGACTGGACATGAGCAGAATCTGCGTGAGTAGCTGCAAATGGCATGGCCACATCGATGGGACATAGTGGCTGGAATCCTAATCCCACCTAAAAAGGGTTGTGGCCAGTCGAGCTATGGAGAGCCCGGTTGTAGCTGTGCTGAACATAGGGAAGGCTCTCGTCCCATGTGCGTGGATGCTTTGAGTTGTACATGCATAGAATGTGTACGATCATCCTGTTGACGACCTCAGTCTGGACATCAGTTTGAGGATGGAAGGTTGTGGACTTAGTGAGTTTGGTGTCCAGCATCGACCAGAGGCTAGACCAAAATGTACTGAGGAACCTGTTGTCCCGATCCGAAATGATAGACTGTGGGATCCCAAAGTGTACCCATACTCGTTCAAAGAAGAGTTTAGCAGTGGCTTCTGCTGTGATATTCTTCTTGCAGGCCGCCATAATGGCCATCTTCGAGAACCTGTCGACGACCACAAAAACACAGTCATTTCCATGCCTAGTGGAAGGGAGGCCTGACATGTAATCCATGGAGATGGATTCCCAAGGTCGACTAGGGGTAGGCAGCGGGCTATAGAGGCCCTGCTTCTTGATGGTCGGTTTGGCAATGGCGCAAGCAGTGCATGATCTGATGTACTTCCCAACATCCTGTCGAAGATTCGGCCAATAGAAATATTTCTGCAATACAGCCACCATTGTTTCAACCCCAAAATGCCCAACGGCCCGACTGTAGTGTGCTTCCTAGATCATCTTGGCACGCTCGCTGGAAGGAACACAAAGGTGACCCAGGTGGCATAACAGGTCGTCCTGGAGGTGAAAATCTTTAACATGTTGACCCTCCAAGAG
This sequence comes from Pinus tabuliformis, assembly GCA_031772625.1. NCBI lineage: Eukaryota > Viridiplantae > Streptophyta > Pinopsida > Pinales > Pinaceae > Pinus > Pinus tabuliformis. Next base: position 113,137,579 of record CM062807.1, read on the forward strand.
CGTCTGGTATGTGTGGCCGAATTCCGGGTCGCTTTTGTAAAGCAGTGGCCAATCAGAAGTCTCGTGCCCACAAGAGTTGAGCACGGTGGTTAATGCCATGATCGGTGGTCGACTGAGGCAATCTGCGACATTATTGGTGCTGCCCTTCTTATACTTGATATTCAAATGGAACTGTTGCAGGTATGTGGACCACTTCTGATGGCGATCATTCTGCAATTTCCCTTGGGTCTGTATGAACTGCAGGGGTCGGTGGTCTATGTGGATGACTGTTTCCTTCCCCAAAATGTAATGCTTCAATTGTCGACAGGCCTGCACAATGGAATACATCTCTTTGTCGTAAGTGGGATACTTCCGGACTGTGTCTGAAAGTGTCTCACTGTGATATGCCACTGGATGCCCGTGTTGAGTAAGGACTGCCCCAATAGCATAGTCAGAGGCATCTGTCTCGACCTCAAATGGTTGTTGCAAGTATGGTAATGCAAGAGCTGGTGTTGTGCAGAGTCGACCTTTCAACTCTGTGAATGCCTTCTGTTGAGATTCGGACCAAAAAAAATTTGCTTTCGCTCCTCCCTTGGTGACCTGACTCAAGGGCCAAGTGATATGAGAAAATCCCAACACGAACCTGCGGTAGAAGTTGGCAAGGCCTAGAAAGCTGCGAAGCTCTGTCAGAGTTGTTGGAGATGGCCAATCCCGAATGACTTGGATCTTGGTTGGATCCACATGCACCCCTCGTTCATCAATAATGTATCCAAGATACTGAACCTGGGTCATGCCAAAAGTGCATTTCTCCAAATTGGCACATAACTTGTGTTGTCGCAGTGTTTGGAGAACCTGTCGGATGTGGTGGAGGTGCTCTTCCCAAGTCTTGCTAAAGATCAATATGTCATCCAAGTATATCACTACAAATGAGTTGGTGAATGGCCGCAATATGTCGTCCATTAGCCTCATGAAGGTTGCAGGAGAATTCGTCAATCCGAAAGGCATAACCAACCATTCGAAAAGGCCCTCCTTGGCTTTGAAGGCAGTCTTCCACACATCGGAGGGTTCGATTGGTACTTGGTGATATCCTGACTTCAAATCGATCTTGCTGAAATATTTTGCCCCCTTTAGTTGGTCCAGGAGGTCATCAATCTGTGGGATTGGGTACCTATTACGGACAGTGATCTGTTTCAGCGCCCGATAGTCAATACAGAGTCTCCAAGTCCCATCCTTCTTTTGTACCAGCACGATCGGGCTCCCACAGGGCGATAAACTCGGACGGATGTGACCTTTTTGCAGCAGCTCCTGAATCTGCCTCTTGATTTCATCGTTCTCCAGAACAGAGCGCCGATAGATTGGTCCATTGGGTAGCGGTGAACCTGGGGTTAGATCAATGGAGTGCTTGACCTGACAGTGCAGAGGAACCCCTGCGGGGGAGGTGAAGATGTCCTCATACTCCTCCACGACCTTGTCCATCTGTAGTTGTCGTGCGGAGGGGCCCTATCTAGAGGTCGTGGCCACCGTCTTCTTCTTTTCTTGAGGGCGTATCATCAGGAGAACAAACTTCCTGGTTTTGGAAATGAGCTTACTGCATTGTTTTGCAGTAACCAAAGAGATGGCGGTAGGCAGTGCTACCTCTGGTATCCTGTACAACTTATTTCCCAAAGTAACAATAACAGCACGGGGCCTTGACTCATACACAGCATGTCGCTTCCACAAGTATGGTTGTCCTAATAACACATCACAAACTTCAAGGGGTGCAATGTCACACAATACCTCATCCGTGAAGGGCTTGATGTTGTATGGAAGGCGACACTGTTGGCTCATGCGAAGATCCCATCCTTGGTGCAGCCACCCAATGATGTATGGTTGTGGATGCGCTGTGGTCGGTAAGCCCAGCCGTTTCATGACCTCTGCCGAAATGAGGTTCTTTTGGCTCCCGCTGTCGACAATGAACTGTAGCGGGGAGCCCTTTACCCACATCTGGGAGTGGAAGAGACGCTCCTCCTCCTCTGGATCTTCAGGTTCCTCCTTCTGGATCTTCGTGGTGGCAACAGTGGCGTTGGGCTCCGCATCGACAATCTGCTTCCCTTTGTCATTCCCTTTATCGAGTTCTGACTCAGAGTCAGAACATGCATCTGATTCTGAAACCTTTAGCTCGGCCACCAGTGACTGCTTGGCCCGAAACTCACTTGTGTTGTGAGTGGAGCTCTTATGGAACTCACACCACTTTCCGGTGTCCTTTTTCGGCTTCGCGGCGCTGTTCTTTGCTTGCAGCTTTGGCGGGTTGCCTTGGGCCGCCCCGCCTTGGCTTTGTCCTTTGTTCTACGGTTTGGGGGCACCTTTCCCTTGTTTCGGATTCGCAGACCCAAAGTCTCGCTTCTTCTGTTTAAACTTTTGCTCGACCTTGACGGCATATCGGTATGCCATGCCGAGCGAGGAGATGTTCAGAAATTCTATTTCTTCTTGGATGTACTTGTGCAGGCAGCCACGGTATTTTAGTACCAAATGCTGCTCTTTATCCTTGATACCCAACTTTGTGCGAAGGGTATGGAAAATATTGGTGAACTCTGGTACGTCTTGGTCCCTTCCCTGCCGTAGCGTGGTCCACTTTATGTATTGATCCTCATAGCTTCCGACAGGGTAGTACTGCTCCTTGATGGCATCTCAGAATGAATCCCAAGTCGGTGTGACTGAAAATAGTGAGCCTGTACTTTCATCTTTCTGTTCGCAGTAGGTTTCCCACCAATCCTTGACGTGGGGGGCTGCTTTGAGAAGAGCGAAAATAATCTTTTCCCGACTGGAAAAATCATGAACAGAAAAATAACCCTCTAGCACATTTAACCATTTATCGACGGCATCTGTGTCTATCTAACCCTCGAATATGGGGATTTCAAAATTAACTTGTACCTTAAATGGTGTGGCGTTTCCAGAGTTGCTGTTGGAAGCCGATGCGTCGCCCCTGGGTAGCCGCTGAAGGATTTGGGCAAAGTTGTCCATCATCGCATTCCTTTGTCGCTCGAGGGCTTCTTCGAGCAAGATTTTGATAGGATCTCCTGCCCCCTCGTCTTTCTTTTCATCCGCCATGGGAGGCCGTCGGGATTTGCGAGGCTGGTCTTGCAAAGGTTCGACCAGTTCAAGCCCTAACTCCTTATATCCCGACCTTGTTGGGGACATGCAAAGAAAAATAAAGAAGAAAAGCAAACCGCTCTGATACCACTGATCCAGATTTAAACAGGAACGCAATAAAATACAGAGATAACCATAAAGACAGATATGCAGCGGAAATAATACCTCAATTCATTACTGTAAAATACTGAAATATGCTTACAAACAGAAATGGAAATGAACCAGCTAGGGCGATGGTAGCTTATCTCTGAGAAGAGATGTGGTGGCTACATGCCTCTGAACTGTCTTACAATGAGGCTCAAAGGCCTATTTATTGTTGAGAAACAATGGAAAACCCTTCACATTCCAAAACCTAACCCTAGAAGATGAAACGCAAAATTGTGGGCCCCGTTTTTGGGTAAGTTGGTATGTCAACTTCCCGGGGTCGCGAATTAGTCGTACTATCTCCGTTTGACGTGAATGATGGCCCGTTGGAAAGATCTCTCCGAGGAATACGACGGAAAAGACGATTTTTATCAAAAACATCGTTGGCGGTGGATTTCCCAAAAAACATCGTTTAGGGCCTCAAAACGGCTCCGGAAGTTTAGGACCCGAAAAACTGCTAAAAATAGTAAACTGTGCTATAATTAAGGAAACTGAAAAAAACTGTAACAAGCATTAGAGGGGATCCAAGTGGAATTAGCGGGTGGCCACCAATATCCACCTGGATCACCCCACCTATAGGTTCATCATATATCTCCAGCATGGCCACTTCACACATAACCTCTAACCTATCCCATTCTTCCAAAACCATCTCTTGCGAGGCCTCCTTATAAGTCAACATTTTTTGAATAGGGTCAAACTTTGGAGGGGGTTCAGGTGGTATCCTTACCCATTGTGGTTGTGGTGTCTAGGGCTTCGCAACATCTACTCTTGTCCTAACACCTCTCAGTGTTACTGTGCCACTCTGATATTGGGCCCTGCGAGGTTTGACAACTATCATCTGCACGTTGGGTCCCTTCTTATCTTGCCACTTAGAAATCAACTGGGGGCAATTCCCCATTGGATGTTCCAATGATTTACAATAAATACATGTGTAGTAGTGGTTTCTTCATTCCCGCGCCATGTTCCCTTACTTCCCACAATTGTAACAAACTATTATGCTTTATTCTCAGCCAAATCCTCCTCTTCCTCGGGCTGGTCCTCCAAAACCTCGATTTTACATTCCTCATCCTCACCCCTATTAGTTATATTGTGCACCTTGGTTATACCCTTGTTGGTTGAAGCTAATTGACATGGCCTCTTTCCCTTGGGGTCCCTGCACCCATAACGAGTCAAACATAGACTCACACATTAACTCCAAAGCGCGACAATGATGAATATCATGCCATACAGATTTATAGAAGTCACAAAATAGAATGTGTCATAGCTTCATATTTTTGCGTCATCGGGAAAATCATCTTTATATGAGCCCATACTCAACATGTTTCACACAAAATTCCTATGCCCTACACAAGTGATAAGGAATGATCTGAAATGATCAAGGCTTGATCTAGAGGATCCAAAATATGCTCAAAGTTCTAGAAAATGCTTGAAAATAAAATTTCTATATGCTTTTGAAACTATCATCATTGTGTAGATTTCATCGTTTTAAATCCAACGCAACTTGAACAATCGAAATCCAACTTCGTATGAAGAAGTTATGCAAAGTGAAAGTTTAGGTCCAAATTGGGCAAAAAGTCAAAGGTCAACTGGTCAATCTCAAAGTTAGTGCTCAGGGTTTTGACATTCAACAGTCAACTCAGGGTTCTAATGATGAGGGTTCCAAGCTCATGATTCCGACTGACACGTGGTATCTCCAAGTTACGATAAGTGTCGTTGCGTGGTTGGTTGCTTTTGGACCAATCTTGAGGCGACACATGGAATCGTAAGAGTGGTCAAAAGTTTGTTGAACAAATGGATGAACTAGAGGAGATTTGATTTTGTGACCTTTTCTCTACAAATCCAATGCCTTGCCATTGCGCTATGCATGTTCTGCTTGTTATCCATACTCTGCCGCAGTTGGAGTGATAAGGTTAATGTATATGGAGGACATAGGAGATGGGATATGGTTAACCATTATCATATTTTTAAAATAATTTATTGTTATGATATCGTATCACACCACCATGGTGGGGAGGTCAGGATTTGACCCCACGACTTCTCATATTTTGTTATAAAATGATACTAGTGTGCCACAAGAGGTGTATTTGAATTTTTTGAAGCAAAAGGAGGTTTTATGTAGTGACAGACTAGCTTGACAAGGAAACTTTGGAGACACATTCTGGGAAAACAAGGAATTGTTTTTCAAGTCTAAAAGTTTCTACAGGATCCAGAGATAGAGTAGAATATAGAAGAGTTAGTTTGTATTGTAGTTGAAGCATTTTTATATTTAGTTTTGATGATTTTTAAAAAATTTAATAAAAAGGCCCATGGGGCTTTGGATTGATGGTGAATGGGTGTACTATTAAGGCACTCCTTGCAATAGGTCACCGATTCAAATCCCCAATGGGTGCTTAGGTAGTATTATATAGAAAGAAAAAAAAATTAATAAAAAGGCCTCCCCATTAAAGACCAGGCCTAGAGAGGTAGGCTTGAAGATAGCCAAACTTCGTTATCATTATGTTGGTGTCATTTTCTCTTGTGTGCTTCATTATTGATGTTTATTTTGCTGCAATTTTCTTTTCAATTTTCCTATGACAGTTAAATTGAGCACTTTTTAATGGTGGTTTTTAATTACATGCATAGAATTTTAAAAATTTAATAAACTAGTATCAATTTACATTGGGATTCAGATTAGCAAGTGGGTCGGCTATGCTAGTTTCCATGTAGTACATCAAAACCTTAAATTCATTTCTATATTGACCCTTCATATGAAAAATGGTACACCATACTCTCTCCCACTTCTCCTTCCATTTCGTCAAATCATGAAGTTCCAAGGTTAGCACATGCAGCTATGGTTGCACCTGCACCATGCCATTATTCTCTCCACCTCTTGGTAGTGAAGCCTCTAGTTTCAATGCGCGTTTAGAGCCTCCGACTATGTACCTATCCACTGTTGCATCAATGATATCTTTATGTGTGGTAGAAGTCCCACAACGAACCATTCTTTATGCTACACGTACAGGATTTCGAATGTCAACATATCCTTAAGAACTTTGAATCATTGTTCAAGGTCCCATACTAAATCACTTGGACCCTGGTTGATTTCTTTCTACTCTATAATTCATCGGGACTCTGAATTTGTGTTTTGGAACTCCCTAATCAATGCTTTCTTGATCTCCACAAAAGACTTATTCTTTCCAACTGGAGTAACTCTTTTGAAATTCATATAGCATGTTAATGTGAGGTCTCTGAATGTTTCTTCCAGTTGCACAATGTTCGTGGCCTCATCCTGGACCTATTTGGCTGTCCAAATGACCTTGCATGTGAATAAATGTTGGTCTAGGTCCTCAGTCCTGGCACCATGAAACATGGAAATTCACAAGTCTACGTCCGCCATTGTATTTTGTGTAGTACTAACCGACAAATTACTTCCACCTACACTTGCTGAGCTACCATAAACATTGTGTTCCCAACTGTGAACCACCCTAAACTTGAGCACCTTGTGTCGATCCTCTTACAGTGTAACCATTCCCACTACTACTAGTATTTCCTCCTCCTTGACTATAATTACTTTCTATGCTAGTAATATCAATGTGCTGAGTAGCTACCTATTAATTTGTATATGGATGAGGTTGTGGGCTCAACACGAGGCATAGTCTAATCGTGTTGTTCCATTTCTAAATCCTATGTACTGTGTGGACTCAACTATTCTCTTTCTCATTCCTTTGTTTTCTGTGTCCTAAACTACATCCCTTCATAACTCTAGTCACTATCACTACACCTTATCATTCAATGGCCTCCATTAGCCCCTCCCTTTAGGCTTCTTCTCTAGGAATGCACTAATGCTGGCTGACCTCCTCCCGTGTCACCCCATCAAAACCCCCTTCCACTCCTCAAAATTCCATTCTCAAAATTTATTGCTATATATTATCTCTTCTGCTTTCAATACATAGCTCTGATCCCAATGTCATCTTCCACCACAATCCTTCTTCCTCTTCTCCCTTCCTTTTTCACAGGTCATCTTCTATGTCTTCCCTGCTTCCCCTTTCAGGTAGGTAGCCCTAGCTACTCATGTTATCAAATTCCAAAGGTAAAAATCCATGGTCATATAATAACATATTTATCAATAATGGTACTAATCTTATGAATTTGCCTCTTGGTCCATTCAGAAATTTTTGCTCCATTATAGTGTAAGACACCATTGCTTCAACTACAAACTCAACAATGTATCCTTATAACACACTTTCAAACCGAAAATCAGCAACATTAGAGGTTTTATTTCTTAGATCTTGGAGCTCACGTACTTCTCTGGCATCCAATTCCTTGGTTCATCTTGGCGATATGTCAATTTATTGTCCTTTAACCACTAGATCCACTCTGTTAGGAAATTCGAGAACTCTGCAAAGAAAACTCCATGTAAATAAGTATAAATGTACTTTTACAACCATTTCTCTATACTCTACTTCCTATATTAGATTTCCTTCGTTGAAAACTTGTGCTCTTTTCGTTTAAGTCACCTGGTGATCTCCTTCTGGGTGGGATTCCACAACTTCCACATTCTTACTTGACAATCCTGTCACACAACCATCATATTCCCGACAACGAAACCATTTTCTAGTGCGCAGGACTCTGACAGACCTGGGATTTGTTACACAGTTGCCAAAACAAACCCGCTCAACATTGGCCCTTTTGGAAACTCCAAAGAAGTGGGTGAGATCTCACCCGAGATGCTAATGGGTGAGTGTTGGAACTAGGTTTCCATAGTCTAAGAGAATTGTCTATGACCTACATTGGGCTCCCACCTGACAAGCACTTAACCATAAACCTAGTATTGTGCACTATGCATTGCGTTAAGCCCCTCGGCTCACTAGAAAATGTACAAGTCAAACACGAAAACACATCGAAGGTCATAGTATGTTATATTATCGACCATTAATGGTCGTCCCGAATTTTAGTACCCTTGCAGATAACAAGAATCTATAACAATATTTACCACCTTATAACCTTCTAAACCATTACTCACATTTACAAGAATTTAGTACTATAATAAACCAATTAAGATATAGAAATTCCATACAACATATTCATCATTATCCATTCAAACATCAACATAAAAGATAGGGGGCAACCCAAACATCCATCAGTTTATATTATTTAAAGAGAAAAAAATGTACTTCGTACTGAGTTATAATCAAGAGACTAATAGGCTCACTAGCCTTCTAGATACATACCATACACAAACATGAATAGAGCATGAACAAAACTCATAGTGAAAAATCCCAATAGAAATATAAACATAAGAATTTATAATAAGGTTTTTAAGTAGCTATAGACTCTAAATTATGTTTATGACTCGTAACATAGAAACACACGCATCAAATAAGTAGAAGTGGGCTCCATCATTCTACTTTCTCTTTTCTATGCTCATCCACGTCTAAAATTCAACCCACATTTTCTCTCTATCATCCCTTTTTATCATTTCTTTGAAACCCTTTGAATCTTCTCGGCCTTCTAGCAATCTTGTAAACCATTGAGATATATCTTGATCTCATCCCCGAGATGGCCCATGTGTAACAACAACCCTTCAAAATCTCTTCCCGCTGAAATTATTCACTTCAATATGCCTCCTTTTGGTGTGAAATATCATTAATCTCCTTCCTGCCTAAACATACTTTGTCAGTTCCATCCTGCTACAAAATCCTAACTCTCGCTATTTCCTCATATGCACCTTATGTCCTCGAGCACCACTAGCTTCTACCTATGCAACATCCATCTGTGTCGCGCCTAACATATTAGGCTAACCCTAGGCTACGCAACATCCATACCCTCCTCACCCCTCCATCCTCATGCACAGTTCTACACTCAACAGAATTTAGAAAAAAAAATCTAGGCTCCAACACCCCTCCTCCATGGCATTAATGCCACATTTTATCTCTATTCTTTATTAACTCAGATATACATGGAATTTTGGATTTGCGATGACCAACCACAATGAACCTCTAAGATTAAAATTATATTTACCTTTTCACAGATCATTCTGCACCCATAACGCATCAAGAGGTTTGTGTTTGATTCCTTCCAGAAACAACAAAACAAACATGTGACCAAGATCTTGCTTGATTCGTTTATTGTCCACCAACTAAATTCAATTCCAATGGTTAATATACAAAATTTAAAGATGGATTCAAATATTCTCGTCCCATCTCCTCTAACACAATTACTTTTTAAACATTATGCAAAGATGGGCACCATACCCAGCTATGTTAGAGTCTAAGCACTTATTATATCGTCATCGCTATTATTGATCTCTAAATCTAATTTTTAAGCCGCTCAAAAAGTTCACCTTCAATTTCAGGCTAAATAAAATGGCTACGCAAACTTTACCTTAGCCTCAATTTCAGCAAGATATATTTACTAGGTTAAAAAGGTATATATCTATATATATCTATATCTATCTATATATATATATATAGATAATTTGTATATGGTATATAATATATATATGTATGTTTATATATAGATATAGAAAGGTTATTTATGTATTATATATTTGTAAAAATGAAGATTCTACATATAAACAAGGGAAGCTACATGGCAGCAAGTCCCTGCCATGAGTGGGCTTCAGGAAAAGAAACACCACCAGAAAGGTAAAGTAAGTAAAGCAACAACATTGCAAGAAGATGATCAGAATTGTTACTGCAGCAAACAACTGAATCAACTAAATCACAATATGTGGAAGAACCAGCAAGTTAATCTATTACACTACTGCAGTCTTGCATTAATCCAGGATCTAAGCTTCAGTACTTGACGATCTCTGCTTCAGTTCTGGGTGTCAAGAATAATGCTAAATTGAGCAGTTCTGAAATTACGTATATAAATGAAAATATGGTTCAGACTAGGGTAAAACTAGATTGTGGTATGGGGTCGATGTGACCCATTCTTTCATCTTTATGGAATTACCAAGGGATGCAACTGGCCTGCGCCCCAATGTAAGGCCAACATTACTGCCTACGCCTCAGTCCATTGCAGTTTGACCTCCAGTTGACATATTTTGGTGTCTACCATCTAGCCTATGGCCTCCTGCAAACAAGCTACGAACCTGATACTCGTTCATTTCTTTTTTTCTCAGCATTTGTGCTTCTGCTAGCAATGCTGGAGACAAAGCAACAAGAACTGCTTCAGAGGAAGTCAGAAGAACCTGAATAGAATATCAATATTAATACATGAAAACAGCAGTAAAATTTCAACATATAAAGCAAAATGTAATAGACACCAAAGTGGCACAAGGGATCCACCTATGCACAGCAATTTGATTGCTAAAGTCTATAGAGCTGACATACTCTACCTTGCCTGGATTAATAAGAGTGTTTGCAACTTTTACTAGCTTTCGAATGTCAGCAGAAGAATGTTTTTGCAGTACATTCACTTGTCTACCAATATCAGTCTCCTGGAAACTCAAAGAGGAAGTCAATAACTAAAATAGAAATAAGCTAAAACTAAAATAGAAATAAGCTAAAACTAAGAAGAACAAGCATAATATTTTAACAAGAAGCTAATAAGCTCTGTTATTCTACCTTCAAAGCCTCCACAGAAATATGCATGTTAAACAAACTCTGCAGTGATAGCCACCACAAAAATAAAATATCAAGTACAGACAGTAGCAGCATATGATTAAAAAAAATGCACAAAATACTCCCTATATCACTGTGTGGCAGCATACTAATACATAAATAACGATGGAGGTAAGGATCGATATTTAATACCCTACAAACATCTTTTACTGTGGAAAATAGGCCATTGGCACCCATAAAGTCTCTGAGATGGAGCATCATTTGTGTCTGCTGATAAGCCTTTTGCTTCTGGTCTCACCATCTCTAACAATAGATGAACTAATATTTCCCTTGTAGCACTATGTGGGCACAGGTTTAATAGAAGTCTTTGCAGTAGCCCTATAGATGGTAGATAATTTTTCTGCATCAGGTAAACAATAACAATATCAGGTAAACTGGAAGTAAGGTCATTAGCATGCCTAATGACTGAAGGATTTAAATTTTCAAATCCAGGAATAAAAAAATGCAGGTGGCACACCGCTGAGGTTCATAACTTTGGAAATCATAAAGCATAACAGATGTTCAGCATTGGTGATCAGTACTACATGTTATTACTATAATTCCAGGTATTATGAGTTACTCGATTGTCCAAAGAAACTCCAGCTTCAGCACACTAAGAAACGATATAGAATGCTCAAAGGGGAGGGGTAAAAATATGGAAAAATGGTCAAGATACAAACACTGATCTATTTGCTGCAGACACAGGGGCCATTCCAATGATCCGACTAAAGGGGCCTGTAGGATAACCATTGATTACATACTCTTCATCATCCTCCTGTATAGAATACACCTAAACCTACAGTATGCCATTATTTCAACGCAGCCTACAACAGAAATTAATTAATGATTGCACAATCTACGTCTGACATTAACTTTAGGTTCTATTCACCATCATGTCATATCCTGAAATCAGAGGACTGGTATCCAATGTCCATGAAGAATAAAAAAAAAATGCCAAACGCATCCAAGTAATTTGTCCAAGGGTGAACCAAAGTCTGCTGGAAGAATCAATTTTCAGTTGATTAAAGGCCAGAACAAGACTTCAGTTATTCTTTGTAAACAAATGCACCAAGAAGAATATTGACCTGAAAACTAAATAATGAGGATGACTTGATCCTCATGACTTTGAAGAATTGCAGTGTGCAGCAACCCTGCATTCAATTCTTTATTTTATAGCTGAGACTTCAGTTCAGTAGCACGGTTTAGAACAATTCCTAGTTGATCTCATGTTTCTACAAATTAGAACGATCTCACAAGGTACTTTAGGGACACAGAAGAAGTTAAACACGTAAATCAACTCTGGCCAAAAGAATGTTACCTGCTTTGTTTACTCTACAGAGAATGTCAGATGTTTGTTAGATTCATTAATTTTGAAGCATCAACTGTAATTATTTGGAAATGTTCCTGTTTATGACAAGTATCCCAAGTTCCGTTGGCATAAGCTACATAAAAACTACAAAATGATCTGTGATGGCTTTATCTGCAAGGTCATCTACTGTATGAATAGGGGAGCCTACTATGCACACCAGCTGGATAGAATGCAATAGAGTATATGGCTGCTGCGATTCCTCCAAATGGTGCTTTCTCAGATGCCTTCGTCTCTAGTGACTGTGCCCCTGCCTCTAATGCCTTTGCTTTAGCTGATGGGTAAACAACTGGTGCTTCGGTTTCGAATATTTTTTTCATGAACAACAGAGAAACCTTGCCCCGTTAGAACATATTTATATCTCCAAATTCAGAAGTTGTATAATTTGAGGAATATTCACATGCCACTTTGTCTCATTGATTCACAACATTGTTGGACAGATCGCTGAAAGGAGAATTTACTGTGATCTTGACACTGTGTATTCTTCATTACCTTCATAGGGTTCATTGAAACATGAGATTCAAACCCTAGTACAACATAAAAATCAATTGTTCAGGTTTCAGTTATTGTTTAGTTCCCTTAATTTTAGCTTTGGCATGAATTCCCTATTATACCAGTCGCAAAACACTACCACATTTATTCATTAATTTATCAGAGAGAGAAGTGGACAATCAATAGAGAATAATTCACAGGCCTCCTGGTAAAAATTCTGCAATCATTCACAATTGAATAAGCTCACGACAAGAGGAATTGATTAAAAAAAGAGGTTTATGAAATCCTTGAAAGTACAGTACAATTACTGACAGCATTGTTAACATACTAGTGACAGCATTGTTAGCATAATAATTCCTAGATAAACTTACAAGTAAAGATTCACACTATTGAACTCTTTGCAAGAGTTTCTCCACCATGATTTTTGGCTGAAGCCCACTCAAGTATTCTGCATTCATAATAGCATTTGAAACAAGAATAACTGTCGAATGAGATGGAGCATTCACCTGAAATTGAATTAAAAAAACACAAGCTATTAAATGACACTAACTATTTTAATCCCAAATTGAAAAAAACATTAGCAGGTGAATGTTCCAGCAAATATGTTTGCTGTAAGTCGAATTGCTGGATACGAAGAAAAGAAGGAAACCAATATATTCGAATAAATATATTTTCTGTATGATTGTAATTTGTATACCCTAATTGTATTATTAGACCGCTCAGTACATTATAATTATAATAGCTATGAATTTATTTGAAGGATCCATGGATGCTGTTCTTTTTTAGTACGTGCTGTCACAAGAAACATGGCATATGGTTAGCAATCTCAACGAAGGATCTCACTCTGCTGCTTCCAAGCATACACTAGGAAGATTCCCGTAGTATAGGAAACAAATGCATCTAGCCTGGAGGGTTTTCAACGGAAATGTTGAACCCTATTGTCGGTAGCATAGGTAAGAAAACATTTTTTTTATAGAAATTTTGGTCCCAAAACTCCAAGAAGATGAAGAAATTTCACCGACCTTGAGAAGAATTTAGGTTGACCCATAAGTAATTAGAGAAAGAAACCTTGGTCACATCGTACTCAAATCTTAGACCAGTGAGAGATGGATACGTGCATCCAAGAGTATACAGGAAAAGACAAAGAAAACGCGATAAGAATCAAATCCTTGAATGAAGATAAAGACTAGAAAATGAGAAACCATTAAGAGGCTAAAATAGGGACGCCGACCATGTTACCTATGAGAAAATGTAGGAATCAAAGATAGAGCTTGGCGCCATCTTCAGATATGCCCAAAACAAGACGAGAAATGAGTTAGTATGAAAACCATGTACAGAAAATTATGCAGTTATACAAAAACCACCAAACCAAAAGATACAGTTGGTACCTGTATATTCGGCATAAAGAAATCAAAACCCATTTGTAAACACTGGAGATGAGGCCACCCCACAGTGCCAGAAACTTGTTTAAAATTAATCCAGCGCAAGGAGGAAGGATAGAATAACTTGATTTGACTATACACAACCTGTGCACAAATAAGAGCATGAAATAAGTTTTTATATCCAACCTATAACTGAGCATTTTCAATCTCATTGTTAAAGGACAAAGCATAGCATAATTAAAGGACAAGTTCAAAATACCATCAAAAGATGCAGAAAACATGAATTGGGCCAAAGTTCAAGCCTTCTCAAAGGGCATCTTAGCTACTTGTTTTGCATCCTTATGTTTGGTGAAAACCGCGGAAGTTAGTGAAAACATAAGCCTCTCAACGAACTGAACATAGATATTCCTACAGAGTCGATGTTGCATTATTCAATTTACCTATTTTCCCTTAATACTGCAGATTTTGGAGAGGGGAAAATGTAATTGTGTAAATTCTGGAGGGGAAACTGTAGCTATGAACAACTTGTGTAGAATTTGGAGAAGGAGAACAATCGCTGAGAGTCTACCAAGTCATTAAAGTGACTTTTAAACACAAGGCTTCCAATACTGTTTAAGCACCAAGTCATTAAAGTGACTTTTAAACACAACGATGGTCGAATAATGAATTTTAAACAACGCTTGGAATAAAAAATAAATTAGAAATGACCATGATAGACCATGTGGCCCTTTACAATTCACATGAGGGGCACCTGTCCTCACCGCTCCGACACCGTTCAGTCTCCATAACCTAGCGTGTAAGCCTCAAGGACGCCATAATGTAGCGTGTAAGCCTCAAGGACGCCAGTTAACGTTGCGTTATGTTAATTTGCTTGGCATGTAGTGTGTGTCAAATTGAAATGACTTCTTAATTGGCGGATCCATGAGAGAGAACTGTCCAGTTTCATTTTGCATTAAAAAAATGCCCCAAAACCATGAAAATTGTTTGTCCCAGCGGGTCGCAGCTTGCTATGCTTCTGTTATCATCGCAGCTAGGACCAGGTGACAGGAAATCAATCTTCCAGTATATCAAGCAAAGGTGACAGGAGCTCGATCATCCAGTGCAGGAGTAGAGTCAGTTGATATGGGAGTTATTGGAGGAGATTAAGAACCAGAGATGCATCCCCAAGGTTACAAGAATGCCTGTAGCAAGGCAGTGTTAACCCAAAAAAACTATTTGTAAATAGCAACAGGAAAAGTATGTTTTTTATGGTCATTTTAAGCAATTCGATCTTGGCAGTGTTTTTCTTCTGGGTTCTCCACAGTTTTTGTAATTTACAGACTCAAAGCACCATTTCTTGTTTTGATACATAGAGAACTTGCATTTTTAAATTTCTTGTTTTGATACATACAGAACTTGCATTTATGTTTGTTGGTGTTGTAAACAATAGGACATGAGAAAATTATGCAATTATCAAATTAGACTTAGCAGCTATTGATCTTATCTTCTTTTCTGCTTTAGCTTCTATCGATCCCATTTTCTTTTCCGCTTTAGATTCTGGCCATCCTTCAAATTCATGAAAGGAGAGGTATCACAACTCATGATGTTGGTCTTGCTTAGTGAAAAAGAGGCATTTTTACAAATTCTTTTGCAAGCAAGACTGTATTGCGAGGCATTTCTATGAATTCATTTGCAAGCGACACTGTATTGCCTACTCTGATCCTGGTAGCCACTTCCACTGCTATTGCTACATCCGTTAGTGCACCTTCTTGAAACTCTCTTCCCCTAGGGAATTTCTGGATGCACCTTCTTGAAACGCCCTTCGCCCTAGGAATTTTTGGATTCTAGTTAAATTAACCTATGATTATCAAATTAGAATGGATTCTCAGAGGCAGTTACATGAACTAAATTTCAGTAATGTTGTAAAAAAACCAAATATTAGTAATATCATAAAAGAGTATTGAATAATAACCATATATTCAGTTATTTCCTAAAACATTGCGAAATTAGCACCTGAAATTCTGTTGATTGTGAAATTAGCACCTGAAATCGGTCTTCCCATTGCATATTTGCAGATTAGAAAGTACTAACTTAAATTTCAGTTCTGCTCACATAGCTTGTAGCGCAAGCAGGCGAGACCAAAGACGCGAGAGCGATTACGAGGAGATGAGAGTCCTTTGCTACTAATAACTGGTAATGGTGTACTCGGCTACTCGGAGACTGGTAATTCACAGACGTTGTACACCTAGTAATGAATGGTAATGGTGTACTCTAGCCAGAGAAAGACGTTGATACATTCTCCCAAGTAGAATGTTGCAGGGCGGTTGCTTCCAGGTAGAATGTTGCAGGGTGGTTGGACGTTGCAAACAGCCACTTGGAGATAACAGAGTGTGGCTGCACATGCAATCAACCACCTCACAATCATCAATGAGAGAGTTGATCATAACATAACCTATGATAATTCTAACATTAATACCCTATATGATAATTCTAACATTAATACCCATGAACTAATGCTAACATTAATTGACATTTCGAAAATATGAACCAAACAAATTCAACTTAATATATAGTTTTTGCCTCTTCGCCTCGAGAAGAGACCAAATAAGATGATCAAATAAAATTCAGTATGGTCATTGTTAAAATTCAGTATGGTCAATACAATGCATTGTTAAAAAGTTTAGGTTAATTATCACACGAATATGTAAAGTAATGCTAAAACAACCGTAAAGTAATGCTAAAACAATCGTTTCCGATTACTATAGTCCCTGGCCATTCCCAGATGGCAGGGGTAGGGACTAATAAAGGGTCGATTCACTTAATTTAATTAAGTGAGTGGAAGGAAGAAAAAAAAATCATAGTTAAAAAAAATAATAAAATAAAAAATTAATCATGATGATAGCACATCCATGAGAATTAAATAGTTGGAATGCCATATGCATACACGTAAGAGTTCCTTGTTTCCTGAGTCACTTGAATGAAGGTGAATGTTTGTGAATTTGTTTAACCAAGAGCTCTATACCATTGGTGGGACATTTTTTACACTTAGACAAATAAATATGTTTACCAAGAGTTACTACCCACCATAATTTATGAAATTCATTGTATACATTTAGACAGGAGAAAATATGGAAGTATGCATATTTATGGAGGTTAGTGCCCATCAAAATTTATGCAAATTGTGGTATACAATTCACATAGAAGAAGTATTGATGTTGTAACCAAAGGAAACCTAACCATATGTTCAAGAAGGTTGTAAGTAAGGGTTAAGCCCCAATTAAGAGAATGAAAAAAATCTTGAAGCAAGATCTATGAATACTCAAGACATTTACACTAACCATCGTGATTTTCCAATTTTTTATTTTATCACTTCATTATTAACAAACTTTAGTGATTACATGTTCAATTAGATTATCTTTATGTCATGGGTAAAACAAAATATTCTAAAGGATGGGTATAGATATTAGTATATGTATGTATATATTGTGTAAAAATGGGTTAATCCTACCTATCTAGATAAATGCCTATAATGAAGGGTATATATATATATATATATATATATATATATATATATATATATATATATATATATGACTAGTGGAATCAGTAATGTGTCTTGTCTCATACTCACATGACATGACGTCAATACCTGATGACTGCCACTATAACCTCTAAGTGCAACCACACAGCCCCCAACCATGACACATGGGTAAGTCGAGGTTTTAACTAGTGAGTTGCACAGTGGCACAAACACCTTAGTAGTGCATTCACTAGGAAACAAGTCGCACCTTTGGGAGCCTGTAATGGAGGGTAAATAGAAAATTAAGAATTTGAGATTTAAATATACAAGCTATCAATCATTTAAACATATTATATTGGAAACAATATCATGTTATCAATGAATGGCATGTTTAGATAGAAGGGGTCTAATTACGTAATTAAAATGATAATATGGTCTATAAAAACATGGATTAGAAATCTAAGTTGAAAATGGTCCTTGATAATTATACATATATCCATAAGAAAAAGAAAAAAATTATCAGAATTGCAGTGGTATTATGGTTGTTATATTGTTTGTATATATCATTGAGATGAACTTGGAAACATGTAGACTCGTTCAACACCAGTTTTTTAATAATATGAAGAAATGTATGTCCTTCACATTTTTTTTACCCTAGTAAAAAGTAGTGCATTAATAGGAGTATAGCAAGTTATAGAAACCTAATATGATATATTAATTTATATATCCCTTGGGTGATAGAAACTTATATTATAGTGGCAATGAGGAAAATAAATTTCCAAGGAGAATTTGTTTCAGAACAAAAGAGTTAGGGATGGAACCTCTTATGGTTGATTAAGGAACGAAATGTTTCAATGTTTGATAGATGAAAACTGCCCCATAATTTAAAACATGATTACCTAAGAAAGTCTAAAAGGGAATGAAATTCATGATTGATTAACGCATTATTAGAGATACAGGAAAAATGATGTATTTGAATCATCAATGAGTGTGAAGTTGTGGACATAAAAGAACAAATTTAGGTTGGAATGTTAGTTTACATAAGTATTCATACAATATGCACAACATTTCTTTGACCGCAACGTTCAATCCAGGATAGATGATACCGAAAAAATATATACAAACTTTTCAACATAACTATTAACATCTTATAACAATAAGCATCAATGTGACAATTATTTGGTGCATTCTAGGATAATAATTATCACTTTAGATAAGAAGGAAAGTGTAATAAAGTGTAATAAGTTAGAGAAAAGAAAATAGATGACAATTTATATGAATAAGTATGAGGATCATGAATAAAAAGTTGGTGCATAGTTAAATGGAAATAAAAATTAAGTTCTATATCATTGATTAAATGATATTGAAAAAAACCATGTGTGATCCTAATGAGTATTATGTTATTTAAGTATAATAAGGTGGGTAGAATTTCTACAAAACAAGAATCTAAAAGAAATACTAATAAAATGGAATAGAGATGGATAATTTATGAGAAAAGATTGAATATGTGATCATAATTGCGTTGGTGAATTATAAATTCTTTGAAAGATAACATGCCATAGAGTAAGAAAATAGTGACCTTTTCAAGGTAAGATTAATGAAGGCAAATACTACAAATGAAATAAA